>CAAKHD010012973.1:0-52274 GCA_901007705.1 Fistularia tabacaria | reverse complement strand
GTATCCCCCCACACACCCCCACACACACCCCCACACACACACACACACACACACACACACACACACGCACACACACGCACACACACGCACACACACGCACACACACACACACACACAAATGCACGAATGCACAGACACACACGCACACACACACACACACACACACACACACACACACACACACACACACACTCACACAAACACGCACAGTACTGCCAGTCAGGACTACATCTCTGTCATTCTGACCAAGTGAAATCCTGTGAATATTTTGACATCACTCAAGTTTGGTGTGATAGAAGCCAAAAAGTTTTGAATGGGTGAAGAGTGTTAAATAAAAGCAAGCAACACTTATCTTATCTTATCTTATCTTATCTTATCTTATCTTATCTTATCTTGTGTTTTGTCATGTCTCATATGATACTTTTTTTAAATTTTCTTACTCCTGTTTGACTTGTAAAACTTCTGAATCCTGTCCCTTGTAGAACAAAGCTCTGGTCTTGCAACAGTCTCTCCTTAACAAACTGTCTCATCTTCCACGAAATTTTATTTCATAGGTTAGGTCTTGCTTTTAGATTTTTTGTTACTGCACACAATTACTTCAAATATAATCAGAATACGTCTGTGTATGCCTCTATTGCAGGGGTTGGAAACCTTTTTGGCTGAGAGAGCCATGAAAGCCACATATTTTAAAATATATTTCTGTGAGAGCCATATAATGTTTTTTAACACTAAATACAATAAGTGTGTTAATTTTCAACTAAGACCAACAATATCAAAGAATATTTTTCTTTTGTAGGGTTTTTCTGGTTGTGTAATGTCTTATTCAGGTATTTATCAAGCTATGCAATACAATTTACACGTATTATATGTTATGGCCATATTTTGGTTGGTTTGATTGGTTAAAAGAGAAGTCAGGTGGATGACTGAGATAGTTTGGACATGTGCAGAGAAGGTATTATAAATATATCTGTAAGAGGATGCTGAGGCCTGAACCAAAAGAGGAGACCAAAGAAGAGATTAATGGATGTAGTGAAGGTGGATGTCAATATAGTTGGTGTGAAAAAGATGCAGAAGACAGGGTTAGATGGAGGTATAATATTATTAATATATAGATAATATTCTGGGATGACCCTGGAAGGGAACCACTGAGAGGAAGAAAAGGAAGCAGAAAGGTTTTATTGATGTTTTTTATGTAGTTTGATTTGGACTTTTGATCAGTATGTCAAGTGTTATGTTGATATGTGTTTGCCGACAAGATGACTCTAAAACTTTGTCTTAAATGAATATGACTGCTTCAGTGGTGAGTAAAGGATAGCATGTTGAAAAGATGTATTTAGCAATTAAGTTAACTGTTTATACTTTTATTTTATCTATGTCTTTCAAGATTTACTATTGAGAGGTCAAGAAGGAAAAATAGATGCATGGATATACAAAAAAGCTTACAAGAAGTCACACTAACAGGACAGAAAAAAAGGCAGATTCGAACCGATCATAACAGCAGTGGGATTTGATGACAATAAGTTCTGATTTATCTGACATGATGGGCAATTAAATCTTTTTACCCGAGGAGCACTTTTCTGTTGTGCTTGCTCAAGTGTTATATAAGTAGAAGTGTGGATCCTTTTAACACCATACCACTGAAATGAGATTGAGTGGTGTAGAGGGCAATAGGTGATAATCCCCACCCTCTAGTATCAGTGTTACCAACCGATAATGGATTTCCTTTCAGGAAACTACCAATACCACTGTAGAAAAACACATGCAGGCATGTATTCAATATGTGCGTGTGAGGAAATAAAGACTCAATTAAAGAAAAAGTTGTGATGCTGTGTAAATTGCAAATAAAAACAAAATGCAATGATTTCCAAATCTCATAAAACTAACACAAACAACTTCTCAGGTGTAAAGTTAATATCATCTATCTGCAACAAACTACATATAAAAATGATGGAGCAATTCTAGAAAATTGTTTCTCAACGTAAAATTGTAAAGACTGAAGATCCCACCATCAACGGGGTATAATATTGTTAAAAGGAACAGAGATTCCCCCTGGAATCTCTATGAGTAAGAGAAAAGGCTGAAGGTCAAACCCGAATGCTCATGATCTGTGGGCCATCAGGCAACCCTGCAATAAACAAGGCATGCCTTTCTACTAGACACCACTATTTAGGCTCAGGAACACTTCCAGAAATCGCTGTTTTTGAACACAGCTTGATAGGCAATCCACAAATGCAAGTGAAACCTGTATCATGCAAAGAAGAAACCATACACAAACACAATACAAAAACAACATTGTCTTCTCTGGGCCAAAGCTCATTCAAAAATGGTCTGAGGCAAATTAGAAAATTTGTGGTAAGATTAATCCAAATTTGAAAAATTTTTGGGAAGCCATGGATGCAGTGTTCTGAAGACTAAAGAGGAGACCATCCAACTTGTTATCAGCGGTCAATTCAAAAGCCTGCGTCTCTGATGATATGGGATCTCATTAGTGCCTATGGTATGGGCAACTAAATGATAATAATAATAATGATAATACATTTTATTTAAGGCATATTATTAAAAACTCAAGAAATTGTATAGTCATATACATATACACAAACTACAGATCCATAGAAACAATTAAAATAAAACAACAAAAGGTGTGATGCAGTTTTAAAAGCAAAAAACATACATACATACATACTTAAATATATCCACATGCGCCCATGCACAAACACACGTACTCTTATATAAAATGCATACACACACATATTCATAAATAACTAAAAGTGACAGCAGCTAGAGTCAGGCGGAGTAGGCTGCTTTAAACAGATGGTTTTGAGTAGTGATTTGAAGTTGGGAAATGAATGGGTATTCCTGACCTTGGGTGGTAGTGAATTCCAGAGCCGGAGAGCAGAGCATTCAGCTGCTCTGCTCCATGGTGGTGACACAGGACACAGGCAGAGGAGACAGACAGTTGTATGGAGGAAGAGGATCGGAGGGAGCAGGAAATTACACATCCCTGAAGGGACCATCAACGTTGAAATGCGCATAGAGGTATTAGAGCTATTCATGGTCCCATCTGGACAGCTTCAAACCCCTCTGTCAGGGAAGGCTCTGCATATTTCAATTGCAATATTGCTTAGGTAGATACTACACCCATTACAATAGCACGGCTTTGCAAAAAAAGAGTCTTGGTGCTGAGTCAAGACCTTTCCCCAATAGAAAACATTCGGCACATCATGAAATGAAACATACAGCAACAAATGGCTGTTCAGCAGCTAGAATCCGGCATCAGACAAGAATGATTTGCTACAAGTACCAAGCTTGAATTGATTTCAAGACAGCCCAAGACTCAATGCTGCACACATTGATGTAAGATCAACATGGACCTTAGAGACTTAATCAAGTGCTTGATGGTCTCCAGAAAATGTGTCTGGAAGCCAAGTCAAAGCCAATTACAGATGTGAGCATCAGATGTGACACATACCAAGGAGATGCACTGCCCTCTGTTGTCCATCATAGCCCTGAAACCCCTCAGCCAGATCATCATTAAAAGGGGATTTGGATTACGATTCTAAAGTGGAATGATGCATTTCATCAATGTATTCCAAGAATAAGTGTGACATTCACTCCCTCATTTACTTCACCAGGAAAAATAGGCATGAGGATATCATGGGAAGTAATTTGGACTGTATAAGTGTAGATAGAGGGTTTGCAGAAAAGGAAAGATGGATGGCACTGAAGGGTTTGTCTGTCCAAACTATCTAAAGGCAACTCAGCAGATCTTCAGAACAGCTACAAATACTGGGGTATTCCAAATATTGCAACCATGAGGATGAACTAGAGATCAGCCATAGCTAAACACATTGTACTTTCTGAAGATGCGGCAGGTCCTGAAAAGTCAGCTGAATGGCAGGAACAAGGTCTGGGCAATAAACCCCTATGCCCTGCCAGTGTTCAGATACCCTGCTGGTGTGATATCCTGGTTATTGTAAGTAGTGCAAGACACTAATATCAAGGCAAGGAAGCTTCTTACAATGTACGGAGGGTTTCACCCAAAGTCCAGCATCCTGAGATTGTACACCAAGTCGAAAACCGTAGGCTGCAGACTAGTAAATGTAGAAAATACTATCCAGGCGAGCGAGCAAGCTAACAGTAGGTCTCAGGGAGTAAATCACAAAGATGTCTCCCAATGATAGTTTGCCAGGAGGAGCCAGAAGGGCTGCCACAGACAAGCCCTTGTATGGCATGTACCATCGGTAGCTTGAAGAAGTCGCTGGTATCTTTAAAATGAAGCTGAAGGACACAGTTTTATCATGGCTGCACAAAAGCAGTCAGACAACCACAGTAGACAATACCCCAGGTGCATGCAGTGCAAAGATGTCTCTGAGACAGTCCTGCATATAACGAAACGGTATAAGATGCTGACAGGAAAGGTACACATAACCAGGTGGCTATCATCATACATAAGAACATATGTACTGAGTATGTGCTGGAGGACCTAAGATCAAGGTGAAAGACACCTCCAAAAATGATTCAGCACGATCAAGTTAAGATCCTTCGGGACTTTCAGTTCCAGGCAGACAAAATGGGGATGGTGAACCCATTGGACATAGTGATGGTGGACAAGGTCCCCAAGAAGGACCTGATGAAGATGTGGGGTCTGAGGGAAAAAGTGGTCCCACTCGTGATTGGGTCACTGGGAGCAATAACTCCCGAGCTGGAAGAATGGCTCCAGCAGATTCCAGGAAGAACATTTGAGATCATTATCTAGAGGAGCACAATTCTGGGAACAGCAAAATTCTTTACAGAATCTTTAACATTCCAGGTCTCTGGTAGAGGGCCCATGCTAGAAGGGGGAAACAAAAACTACCCAGATGGGGCCAGAAGGGGATTTTTTTTCCTTTTTTCTATTTCATTTATAATTTGCCAACACATGCACAGAATGTTGGGCTTAGTCGGGGTCTAGGAGGATTTTTGTATTATTAAATGTCACAGTTGGTAAGTTCAGTACCTGTGAGCCAGTCCAGTATTTGGCATTTGCTGATAAATCTGGTAAGGGGTTGAGTAAAGCAATATCTTTCTTGCCTTATTGTAGATAATTCCATAATCCAACATATAAAGCCTAAGCCTTTCACTATGTATGCATTTCTGGTCTAAATATGTCCAAGATGCAGAAAGTCGCAAAAGTTGGGCACTGTGATCACTTATGTGGGCTACTTGCTGAGGAATACCCTACTAATGTAAAGCTGGAAGTGCTTTGGTAAAAAAAGTCCTTACTGCAGCGTGTGCGAACTATTTTATGTTGGTCTGTGGCAGGATAAGGAAAGATAATGGAGGTGAAGACACATTCGAACTTTGTTTCTCCAGACCGTAACCCAGCTGACAGAGGAACACCTTGTCCCAGTAACAAACTAGGACGTAAACCATGCCCCTAGGTAACAGTCCTGTAGTGTGAGTGTCTGCCATACAGCCACATCCTGTAGCTTGAGGCCAGTTCTCGTTGATCTCAGGGCAAGGACATCCAGCCACTGCTTATGGGAAGACCATGGCTCAGTAACTTTGGACATGGCGAAAGTCAGCAGTAAAGTGTACATAAAGTGGCTGAAGGAGCTGAGCATTGTGATGGAGCAGTAGATCTAATAACTCCACCATGCCAAAGAACAATGCCTTTACCGAGGCTTGTGGGTAAATTTCACCACCACCTGCACCTTAGAAGGAAATAGGAACGTGCGAAATGCGATGACCCAAGAAGTCAATCACCATCAGTCCAAACTGATACTTGGCCGCGTTGACTATCAGTTTGTGTTTTTCTTGATGATGGAAAACCTGTGCCAGGTCCTTCAGGTGCTTTTCAGCTGACGGGCTAGCCATCACTATGTCATCGAGATAAACAAGCACAAAAGCAAGGCCACACAACACTGAGCTCATCAGGGCAACAACGGCCGGCTGTGACAGTTGGGGCGACATTGCAGGAGTGGAGTCCCAAAATTCTTTTGAGTCAGACATGTTCAATACGGGGAAATATAATGGAGACGAAGCGGAGTTCCAACTTTATTCCTCAAGACCTTAACCCAATTGACAAAGGAACACCTTGTCCCAGAGAAAACAACACCCCCGTCTAAAAGTTCTGTCGGGTGAGAGGCACCGCCCCTAGTGTCTGCCACAGGTCAAATGTTCAGCCTTTTTCAAGAGGGCAGTTAAGAAGGCCATCATGTTATGGTTATTTCAATATAATGTTTAAATCAGATTGATCATTCATATTAATTAATCTTATTTGAAAGCCCTAATACATCATTATGTATTATTGTATTATATATATATATATAGATAGATATATAGATAGATAGATAGATAGATAGATAGATAGATAGATAGATAGATAGATAGATAGATAGATAGATAGATAGATAGATAGATAGATAGATAGATAGATAGATAGATAGATACACACATATGTGTGTGTGAGTGTTTGTGTATACAGTATAGACATACACACATACAGTATATTTGTCTAATCTGACCTCTGCATTAGCTTTAGATCTAATAATTCAGATTATGTATTGATGGAGTTCAGGCCTTAGGTGGCTATATTACAGGACTGAGAATGTAATTGTACTCTGAGCCCCTTTAAATGACTGGCTAATTCCTTGATTTCCTTAGTAGTTTGTTCTCAGTTTGTTAACAGTGTTCTGTTGATATCTGATTTTATTTATAAAGCCCATAAAAATAGATAGCAAGTCTGTCAAACATCAAGTATGGATCCTACCTGCATATTTCTTAATTCTGTGGAATACTTAGGCAGTCATATATGTGAACTGAAATGTGCACCATTTTCTCCCCTATTTATTTAACTCTTGCTCAAAGAGCTCACTTTATCATCCATCCATTCAATCACGGATCCATCCCGATTATCTGTATTGTTCTAAGGTTTCCTCAAATTGTTTTAATGATTAGGTTTATTGGTCCAGACAATCAATATATGAAAGTTAAAATTATAGCACTATTTTTCTTTCTGTTTGATGTTGGCATTCAGTCAATGGGCAATATGTGTAATAAAACCAAAGTGCGACCACTTAAATTTCTTGGTTTAAAAACAAAAGTGCCTTCACAAATGCAAATAAAAAAGATGTTTATTCCATGCCAAGCAAGGAGGTACGATGCAATCATAACTTATGGCTGAGGATGAGAAGAGGAGATGTACTGTATTTGAATGTCAGATGTAAAAACAACTGCATCGAGCAGGGGTGGGGAAATTCTTTCACTCAGGAGCCACAATGGTTTCTAAAATTTGAGGGGACGGGCCAGGAACAGATGGATGGAGTGTTTGTGTGAACTAATATGAATGGCATCAATAGAATAGAAGTAATTGTAAAAGCCATTACATGAAATTATTTGGCATTTTAGCAAATCATGAATATACAGTTGTGCTCTCTTGCCGGGCTCTGTGCTCTCGGGCTTCAGGAGACCCAGGTTCCCTCATTGGGCTTCGCACTTTCCCGCTTGACTTCGGAGACCCCGCGTTCGCTAGCCTGTCTTTCCAGTACCGACCTTGCCCGCCTCTGATTTCCCTGCTTCATCTGCATTCTGCTTTTACGAACTGCCAGAGCCTCAGTAAAGAACTCTTTCTCTGTTGGTGTGGAGTCATGGTGTTACAATTGGTCTGTACCCAAACCATTACATTGGCACTTTACTCTTGAATCGAGGTTTGTCCGTGAAAAAAGAATTCTTGGTGGCGCGTTCTTGTGTTAACTGCTCATAAGCATAGTTAATGATGATATTGTATTCTTTGAAAACCTCAAATATTTCAGGGAAAAGGTAAAATAAGTGAGGTTTAATTATGATAAAATTTCAGGTTTGGTGGGCTGAATTAAAATGCTTTGCTGGGTATATGGCCTGTGGGCCGTAGTTTGTCCATGCCTAGCATAGAACTATCCACACCTGATTAGATTATTTGGACAACCTAACAGCAGATACAAGAGGCAACTACTTTATACAGGAAAGTCTGTCTATATATTAGCAGTGCCTCAGGTTGAAGGATGGTTTCTTTTTCCTGTTGGTGCCCTTATTTCCCTCAACTGGACATTTGAAAGTAGCTATCAAGCTTAGAGAATTTACTAGTGAGTTTTCAGTGAGAAGGCATTGCAGAGGGAACATGCGGAAAGTGATATCACAACCTTGCTGTTCTACCCTGCTGCTCCGTGTCGTCTTTGCCTACTGAGGACTATGGCTGATATTGTTTGATGCCCTTCAGCTCATGATGTAAGCTGGAGAAGAGCCCAGAAAGCAGCAGCAAGTGGGACCGAACAAAAGGAAACAAGCATAGGGGAAGGAAGGAGAGGAAAGATTCAGAAATGATGAAGAAAGATATTTCGTTATGCTGTTATACCATTGTAGGAGTTTGAAGTGATTCAGCTGGATATCATTATTGAATTTTGCTGATGAACACTATACAGCTGTAGGGGAACACTATAAGGTCAGACCCATAAAATATTTTGAATCTCAAAGTTTTTGCTGCTAATCTCATGAGCTTTGATATGTTTTTTAACACAAGTTGCAAAAATAAAAATGATGAAAATATTAATCTTAAAGAGTTGAACAAAATGTGTAACTTAAAGGGGTATAAGTTCTTGTGAAAGGTTTAAATGCTCTTGATCCTTTTTTTAGGAATATTGACACAAGCAGAAAATTTAGGAAAAAACAGATGTAAGGATAAAATGCGCCATACTGACATCTGGTCTCAACACACAACACAAAACTTTAGCTGCAAGTCTCGCTCTGCTAATCCACCAATACACTGAGTGAACCACCATTCTTTTCTCCTCTTCTTCATTCTCCTTTCTCCCATCCCTCTACCAATCTTACATACATTGAGACTCTCCAGTGACTTTCTGTCTAAGGACCCTGGTTTTTTATGACGCCAAGACTTTTCACCCCAGTAAGAGGTGGTTTTCATTCATATATTTTCTCTTTAGTTGCAGCAGCATCAGGCACATACGGCTGACAAGGGATTAAAATGTTTGTATTTATTTTTGCCTCTTAATAAAGGTCACATTAAGGGGACCAGAAGCATTCTAGGATTTTTCAGACAAGCTTTGTGTGTTTCCTTTGTATGTGTATGTGTGTGTGGTGTGTGTGTTCGCGTGCGCGTGTGTATGTATGTGTGTTTTAGCAGCTATCATTGTTAACTCTTAGATACTCCCAGTCCAATTCTAGAATTATTGATTTAATTTTTTTATGGTCCTTTTGTCAGTTATTCTCTTTTTTAACCCTGACCCAGTACCGCTTTTACCAATTTCACCTAAAGATAAATTTTTAATTTACAATTCTTTTGACAAGGTTAATTTTAACTGGCTAACTTTGCTTGAGAAAGAACATAACACCTTTCAGTCTGTCTTTATTCACTGATTCTGTTTTTTTTTTTTTAGGTGCATGGCAAATGTAACCTGTCCCACTATTTTGTTTGCAAGATTCTATATTATATGGTAGATTTAGCGTAGAACTAGGATGCTATATAGGCCAAAGTAATATCCTTAGCCTCATGAACTAAAGCAAACTGTAGTAAGAATCTCTGATTTATCAATGTGTTTTACTCAACAGGAGACAGATAAATCCTTGATGGAAAAAAAAGCCCAACTTGTGCTTTTGACAACAAGGCACTCTTTCCCCTCCTATTCTTTTCTTTCTGCTTTTCCCTTCAGTGGTCGCCACAGTGAATCAGCCTTCTCCATCTAACCCTATTCTCTGTATTCTCTCTCACACCAAGCAACTACCTCCATTTCTTCTCTCACTACATTCATAAATCTTCTCTTCGGTCTTCCTCTAAACCCTCCTGCCTGGCAGCTCCAATTTCAGCATCCTTCTACCAATATATTCTCTATCCCTCCTCTGTACATGACCGAACCATCTCAGTCTAGCTTCTCCGACCTTCTCTCTAAAACATTAACATCAATACCCCTCTGATGGACTAATTCCTGATCCTGTCCGTCCTCGTCAATCCCAAAGAGAATCTCAACATTTTCACCTCTGCAACCTCTAGCTCTGTCTCCTGTCTTTTCGTCATTGTCACTGTCTCCAAACCAGACAGCATTGCCGATCTCACCATTGTCTTGAACACCTTTCCTTTCGTTCTGGCTGATATTCTTCTATCGCACAGTACCCCTGACACTTTTTCTCCACCCATTCCAACCTGCTTGAACCTGTTTCTTTACCTCTCTTCCACACTTTCCGTTGCTCTGGACTGTTGTCCCTAAGTACTTGAAATCGTCTAACTTCTTGATCTCTACTCCCTATAGCATCACCTTTCCACCCAGGTTCCTCTAATTCACACTCATTTATTTCGACTTGCTGCGACTAACCTTCATTCCTCTCCTTTCCAGAGCATTCCTCAATTTCTCAAGTCATCAGAGCAGGGGTCGGGAACCTTTTTTGGCTGAGAGAGCCATGAAAGCCACATATTTAGCCAAATATTATTTTTCATACTAAATACAACTAAGTGTGTGAAATTTCAAGTAAGACCAACAATACCTTCTTCTTCTTCTTCTTCTTTTCCTTTCGGATTTTCCCTTTCAGGGGTCGCCACAGCGACAACCTTCTCCATCTAACCCTATTCTCTGTATCCTCCTCGCTCACGCCAACTACCTTCATATCCTCTCTCACTACATCCATAAACCTTGTCTTCGGTCTTCCTCTAGACCTCCTGCCTGACATCTCCCATTCTCGCATCCGTCTACCTATATAGTCCCTATCCCTCGTCCATCTCAGTCTGGCTTCTCTGACCTTCTCTCCAAGACATCTAACATGTGCTGTCCCTCTGATGGACTCATTCATGATCCTCGTCATTCCCAAAGAGAACCTCAACATCTTCCTCTCTGCTACCTCCAGCTCTGTCTCCTGTCTTTTCGTCATTGCCACTGTCTCCAAACCATACAGCATCGCTGGTCTCACCACTGTTTTCTAAACTTTTCCTTTCATTCTAGATGATATTCTTCTATTACATGGAACCCCTGAAACCTTTCTCCACCCTTTCCCACCTGCTTGAACCCATTTCTTTATCTCTTTTCCAGACTCTCCATTGCTCTGGATTGTTGACCCTAAGAACCTGAAATCCTCCAACTTCTTGATCTCCCTGTAGCCTCACGGTTCCACCCAGGTTCCTCTCATTTACACACATTTATTCTGTCTTGCTGCGACTAACCTTCATTCCTCTCCTGTCCAGAGCATACCTCCACTTCTCAAGATTTTCCTCAACCTGTTCCCTGCTCTCAACACAGATCACAATATCATCTGAAAAACATCATGGTCCATGGAGATTCCTGTCTAACCTCATCTGTCATCCTGTCCATCACACTGAAGCCTGCAAAAATGAAGCGTTTTAGAGCTGATTCCTGATAAAGTCCCACCTCCACATTGAACTTCTCTGTTACACCAACAGCAAACCTTACCACTGTCTCGCAGCCAGCATACATGTCCTGCATACATGTCCTGCACCAGTCTAACATACTTCTCTGCCACTCCAGATTTCCTCATTCAATACCAGAGTTACTCTCTCAGCACCCTGTCATATGTTTTTTTCTAGGTCTACAAAAGCGCAACACAGCTCCCTCTGCTCTTTCTAGGCATGAAGCCATGCTGCTGCTCACAAATGCTGACTTCTGCTCTCAGTGTAGTTTCCACTACTCTTTCCCATAGATTCATTGTATGGCTCATCAACTTAATCCCTCTATGGTTACTGTTATTTTGCACATCCCCCTTAGTCATGAAAATGGGCACCATGACACTTCTCCTCCAATCCTCAGGCATCTTCTCACTCTCTTAGATCCTGTTGAATAATCTAGCCAGAAACTCTACTGCTGCCTCTCTGAGACACTTCCATACCTCCACTGGTCAACCAACTCTCTACCTTTTCCTGTCATCATCCCAGTATACAAAGTCCCCACTCTCAGTCCCAGACTCTTGTCTTTCCTCTTCTCTTTCTGCTTCTGAACACACCTTCCTCCTCTCCTTCTTTGACAAACAGTAGCCCAATTTCCACTGGTATCCTGTAGGCCACAATGGCAGTCATCGTGTCGTTGTTTACCTGGGCCTCAACCGATTCGGTATGAAATTCTTAGGCTTGATTCTAATATTTGGTTTTGGCAAAAGTTTTACGCTGAATACCCTTCCTAATGCATTTATCCGAGCAGGGGACCTGCTCAGGGAGACACAGGACGATACCCCCCCTGAGGCTGGCTCCGGGAGACACTGGTCTGTGGTGCCCTGAGGCTGCAAATATTAATGGGATTCTGATTAATTCTGATAAAATATTCATTCTTTTATTCTGATAATAAAGGAACAAAGTCTTTTTTAATTGTGAAACTAATTATTTTCAGTCAGTAATATGCACTAATATTGGTAAATATTCAAACAAAATCTAATTTTTTCATTCTTCTCACTTATCTCTTTGATAGCTAATTCAATCTTCATTAACTGCCAGTATTTAATTGTTTTTAATGAAAAGCAAATAAATTGGGATTTTGGGACCATGAAACTGAATATTATTTTGATGATAACAACACCTCTTCTATAACGGTACCTTATCCCTGCACAACACTGTACAAGTGGTACAGTTTACTGAACCATTTATGTGGTTCTCCGGAGGCACTGCTCAGACTTTTTCCTTCCAGTACCCTTGGAATGCAAAGTGCAAAGTGCTTTACTTATTGCCCTACTATGTTTTGATGAATAATACATTAATGACTAAAATCCTGTCAAATAATCCCAATGAAGGCCATTGACAATTTTGCTATAATAAGAAAAGATTTAATAACATTGAACACATAACAGCAGTAATTTGGATTTTATGTAATTGGGGATATTTTAAGTGCACCGATACAGTCAGAAAATATTTTTATTCAGCTTCCTAGTGTTGAATATTTCCACAGAACCATAACGTTTCTATTGTAGAATATTTGATATCAGGAGCATTAATAGTCTAGTCATTAAAATTATGCAACAGCATTTAATTTTATATACTAAACAATTAACTTTAGCAGTTGATCACCCCAATTAGTGGCATTGATGATTTTAAAAGTAACTTACTCGACTGAATTATCCAGAAAAAGATACAGCTTGTGCAAAACCTTACTTTGGTTTGAAATTGAAGAAAAATCAAAACCAAAAAGGAAAAACACAACATGATACATTGAAATGTGTTTTTCTTGCACTTCTTAAGACTGACTTACTATACTTTAGTTGAAATACTTAACCTTTGTCCATGCTTATACGGTAGACCCAACAGTGAAGTTAATAAGACTTAAAAGCATTCAATTTGGAGAAAGTTATTGATCCAATAATCAGTACAACAGCAAGGTTGGATAGATACTCAGTAGATTGTATCAGTTAGTTTACAGTGTTTGCATGTTATCAATCTGAATAGATAGAAATCAAATATTGATTTGTACCATTTAGACTTCAGTACTTTTTCTGGGGATTTTCAAACTTTTGACATCATAGCCCTCAAAGTTCCATACTCTGTTTTACGTAGATGGGGCACCCATACATACACAAAGGAAAACTCATAGTCACCATACAACAAGATCAATCTAGGCACATGATTTAAATCAAGACCAAATTATAATGTGAATTCCTGTGCGTTGCCCGAGAAAAGGTATACCCTGTTATTGGCGCCTCCTTTGATTTAAAAAATATCCTGCATCAGTGACACTATATTTTGTAAGTATTCACCACTAGACTTTTGGTAGGTTTTTCAGACAACATCAAAAATAAAAGTCTGGAATAAATGCATATATGATAGAATTTCTAAAATGGTTTTCATGGGAACTTGAGTTATTATTATTATTATTATTATTATTATTATTATTATTATTATTATTATTATTATTATTATTATTATTATTATTATTATTATTATTATTATTATTGTTGTTGTTGTTGTTATTATAATTATTATTATTGAGATGGTTCGGTCAGGTACAGAGGCAGACTGAGATTGTTCGTTCGTGTACATAGGGACTATATCAGACGGATGCTGGAATGAGAGATGCCAGGCAGAAGGTCTAGATGAAGACCGAAGAGAAGGTAGTTAGAGAAGATATGAAGGTAGCTGGTGATAGAGAGGAGGATATAGAGAATAAGGTTAGATGGAGAGGGTTGATTTGCTGTTGCAACCCCTGAAAGGGAATAGCCGAAAGGAAAAGAAGAAGATTATATTTAATACTTTTTATTATTATTATTATTATTATTATTATTATTATTATTATTATTATTATTATTATTATTATTATATTTATTATATCTTTTATCATTATTACTCTTATTAGTAGTATTATTATTAGCTATTAAGAGTAGTAGTAGTACCATTTGTATTATTAGCTGTATTAACATTATTGTTATATAGTTTCTGTTTCCAAATGCAACATTTTTATTTGTATTCAAGTCTTATGAGTAACGTTCTGATATGTTGTGCGTCCCCCAATAGAAAAAGAAAAACAATTGTAAAAAAAAATGCCCCTCATACCTTTCCTATTTTAGTTTGTTTTTATGTTTTGTCTTTTATGTAAATGTTTTAACGGAATATTGTTTGACAGCAGACTCTGTTTCATGTTGCTTGACAAAATATAAATTGTCCTATAGGTTGCCTGATAGCATAAGTCGTTGTAATTCTCAAAAGAACAATTTGTTCTTTGCATACCTGAAAAAGCTGTGATAAAACAATGAATAAATAAATAATATAATATATATATATATATATATATATATATATGTATTTATATTTGAAAACTGTTACAGTAATTTCCCGACTATTAGACGCTACTTTTTACACATGCCTTGAACACTCTGGCTAAAACAATGATGCTGTTAAGTTATAGATTTTTAGGGGCTAACGAGCTTCATGCCGCCAAAATATACCATACACCTCAACACCGTAGAACACATGCATGTGGTTTACGCAAGTGACATTGAGAGCGACAACAAAAGAGAGACTAAGGAAGAGTGTGATGGAGGAATTCTGAGGCTGTTTAATTCTGACACTGGAGAAGATGACTTCAATGGTTTTAGTGTGCAGGATAGCGATCAATGACCTGGCTACTGTATTTTTAATTTTTTTAACCAGACGTAAACAGGCACTGTTAGAAAAAAAGCATTTACGCTACTGTTCAGCCTGTATACATTTTTTTTTAATTTTTATTTTTTTATGTAGTGTGTGTGGCTTATATTCAGGTGCACTAAATAGTTGGTACTTACGCTACTTTGTATTTCTTGACTGGATTCAAGATTAATGACCTCATCTTGAATAATTCTCCAGGTCAGATCAATTGGCGTCCTTACTCATTCAAGCTGCCTGCAGGAGTTTTGGTGTGTTTGCCCTCTGATTCACTGGCTCACTGCCCAGTGTACACTCCCTCCTTCCCTGAGTGTGTTCTGGGAAGAGCTCCAGTGGCAATACTCCACAGGATGGATATGTGGGTATAGATAATGGACTGATGGAAATGGCTTGATATTTTCATCAGTGAAAAATGGTTCTACACTTTTTTCTTGTTTCAGATTACCATTTAAAGGTCTAGATTCAATTAAAGGACTGGTTGTTACAAGGTGTGTGTCTCACGGTTAGCTGTTGGCCTTAACTGTCAGGTCTCACTCCTCTTAAGCCACAGCCAGTGACTGGTTCTCTCAGTGACTGTTGTTGGCCAGTTCTCTGATGGCCTCTTAATGAGTCCGTCCCCAGAGTCCAACCTTCCTAAGGATTTCTGCCATTGTGCTGGCTGAAAAAGCCCCTACACTCCTCCACCACCGGTTGATCTTTGATCTCCCAGTCTCTGTTGTCTGCCTCAGCTGCGAAGTTGGCAGTATATTTCATTGGTGTTTGACATTATTGGCAGACATGGGATATGATATTAATTGAATGAAATGTATTCATTGATTCTGTCATTGTCTCAGCAGGCTGAGTTGATCAATTCAGGTGCCCTCAAACCAAGTCACACACGAGTACTTCCTGTCAGAACCACTGGCATTCCTAGACCAGATTGGATATATAATCCCTCCAGCATCTTCAGGGTTGCCTGCAGGGCCTCGTGGCAGGTGGATGTGTCTTGAACATATCTAATGGCCGTGGCCCAGAGCGTATTCTTATTAGATGCCCACACCACATTTAATTAGTCCTTCAGTTCTCTTTGGAATGCACTGCACTGGCCCCACTTGATGTCAACATGCTTCTTCCATTGATGTAAACAGCTTAGGCTAAGCCCTGTTTTCCTTTCTTAAATTATCTGCCAGTTCTCCAGTACCTCCAGGCAGCCAACTGATAGTCCTTCTCCATGTCCAGTTACCTTACACAGGACTGTGGAAGGTAAATGGAGAAACCAGGAGAAAACCCACAAAGACATGGGGAGAACATCCAAACTCCACACAGGAAGCCCTTGTGGGAATCAAACCAAACCAGGGTCCTTCCTGCTTTGAGGCGGGAGCACTCATAGACTGATACCAATATGGGCACAAGTGCATCAGAGTACTCTCTGAATACATATTGGTCCTAATATGTCTCTGACGACACTTTCTTTCGAACAGAAAGAGGTTGTGGCAGACCCAGGTTTCTAATACAATCACATTTTTGAAAGAATAAAAAATAGCATCAGCTGATACAGACAGTTCACAGACAGTTTCGATTGTGGAGAGAATTTATAGGTATACTGTAGGTATAACAGTTTGAGTGGCGGTGATAAATGGGTTGATAAAATGGCTGGCTGAAAAGAAAAAGATGAAGGTGTTCTTAACAGATATGTTTATTGACAGTTCATATGACCCATTGCTTGGGTAAGGTTCATCTCTTGAGGTTTTAAATGATGCTATTATTGTCAATGTGTTTTCAATGTCAATCCCATTTCAGTATGGGCAAAGGAAATCAATATTATTGCAGACTGTGAATATAATGATGGCTAGACACTCTCAATATGATACACATGCTAATCTTGTGTAGGCAGCCTTGGAGAGATACACCCACCTTTCAATAAGGTGGTGCTTCATTCTTTCAAAGGGAACACATTATAATAAACCCTCAGGTTTTTTAATGCTCGACAGCTTCCACTGCTCCCTTTTCATTTTCTTAGGGAATTGTTTTTTGCAGTCCTCTTGCTTTCTCCATGTCTATCTTTGTTTCATTCTGTACATTTCATCCTTTGAGCTTACAAAGAGGAGAAAAAAAAATAAAAGCAGTGGAGATGGGTTATGTTAATTTCTTGGTTGGTTTTTTTTCAAGTCACCAACAGGGACAATATCGTTTTATAAAACATACTGCAATGAGCTATTAAACTCAAAAGTAGAAGGGGCAAAAAAATATAAGCTGTAATTGTTGAGGAAATTACTTCAGAATGCTTCCCATTCATCGTCATTTCCGCCTAATGGCTGCTGAGTGTGAATCCAAATTAAAATGGGAGGAAGTGGGACATCGTATAACCTTCAATTTTTTTCCGTTATATTACAGCAGCTTTTTTACACTCTGCTGTCTGTCTGTCTGTCTCTCTCTCTCCTCTAATTTAGTTGACATGATAGATTCTCTCTGCTGCTTGTGTGTTCCAGGAAGCATGCAAGAAGGTAGAGGCAGAAAATAAAAGGTGGTCAGATTTGTGGCACTACTTTTCTGTTAAGACAGATGTGATTGAATGGCTGATTTTTCACTGAACAAAACTGAGACCTCCTTTTCCCCCACATGTTCATATAAGCGGGAATGCGGTTTGTAATAAATGAGAATTATTTTAATTATCAGTAGGTTTTTTTTTAGATTCTTTTTTGTCATGACCAACATGTGAAAATTGTATCTAGCTGGGGAAAATAAATTTCTCTTGGTTATTTATTTGGCCCCTCAAAGTTATTATCCAAACAACCGTTCCTTCATAGTATCCCTTGGCAGTGTTTCTGCAGAAAGTTTGAAGCAATATTTTGACACAAAGCTTTCCTTTTTGTCACAAAGGACAAAGCTTTCTCCAACATTGATAATTGATGGTTAGGTGGTCATTCATAAAGCGAATGCATTTTAGGCCCTGTGATGTAATTTTATTGTGGAGTTGTACATAGAACCTTAGACTGACCTTCTGCTTGTATATCTTGACTATTGTCTCTGCAAGAGGAAAACTAAATTCAAATTTGAAATAAATTTATGAGCATATGATCAGTGATTAGTTAAATGTCATCCTGTACTTTAATAAACCAACATAAAAACACACCCATGCACACATACACAAAAAATATTTATACTATGTGTGTGCGTCTGTGTGTGCCCATATTGGTGCCCACAGATATACCATATTTTGTGAACTATAAGTCGCATTTTTTGGGGAAAATTTATTGTATAAAATCACAGACCAAGAACAGACATTTCATCTTGAAAGGCAAGTTATCGTACCATGATAACAATAGAATACAGAACAACAGGCTGAATACATATCTGGTATGTTAAAATGATATATTAACAGTTATGCAGATAACTATTGCAGTTTTTGGGACATTGTTGTCTGTGCTCTGATAGAAAGGTGGTTGCGTTGCATGAAGTGGGAACACCAAGAAGGTCCTCTCAAGTCATTTATATTCATCGCTTTGGCAACTACCTGGGCGTGAAGACATAACTGCACCATTGACAAGCCTCTCCCGGCAGCACATTGTTCAACCACCTATTTGTGAACTTGTTCCTCTAGCTGCCGCCATCTAGCTTTTAGCCCGCGATTAGCTTTTTTTGTTTTCTTCATTGCAGTTAGGGTATCCTCCGCTTTTCGCTAGTCCCTCACAAGTTTATTGCTCAATCCAAATTTCTTTCTGCTGCTCGATTACTGTTCTCAGCTGCATATTTCACTACTTGCAGCTATTAATCTGTGGAATATGATTTTCTTTTCGGGGGCATTTGTGTTCAGTCTTTCTCAGGTCTTTATCAGTTGATGTTTGAATTTTAAATTTTCAGTGGTACTGGAGTAATGTGAATAGCAGATACTGGCACACAAGCCTGGACTGCACTCTCATGGCGGTCAGTGTAAAAATAATGAACATGTGAAATTATATATTTTGATATATGTCGCACCTGAGTATAAGTTGCAGGACCAGCCAAACCATGAAAAAAAGTGTGATTTATAGTCTGAAAAATATGATATATATATGTATCTCCAAATGGAAGTAAATAAGATATTGATGGGGAAAAATTGATTTTGCATCATTTCTTGAGATCTCAGTGGAAGAAACCTATTGAGCTTTAAGCTAAGGTACCCCTAAAAAAACCTTTTTCAAAAATGTAACAAAGAGAAGATTTGCCCCATGTTTTGGGACAAAAGAACATGCTGTCAGGATATCTGACATGTCCTTTCCTCTGTGAAAGACTCCATTCTCTCTGTCTTTTTCAGTGGTAAGAGATAGTTAGAATAAATAATTCAATTATTATACTTTTTGTGTGCTCTTTCTCCTCTTCCTGTCCACAAAGTTTGCAAAGGAATGTCGGAAAGCAGCAATAAAACAATTCTATAAAAGACAAAAAAAATAAAAAAATATTGAAAAAATTATGTATGGCGTATAGAAGTGGAAATGTCTATAGTCTAGATGAGACAGTTGTGTTATATGTATGTCTTTTATGATTTATTCTATGTTTTTAGTTGTATAGATTTTCAGGGCAATTGGGACTAATCCATATGTCTGTTTTTTTTAACATGCTGATACATAAAACCCATCTTCAAGCTGATACTAAACACACATACTGTTAGGAAAGAAAAAGCATGCCTGTATTTGTATTTTTGGATGATGGATTGGTGACAGTATGTGAATTTTAAGAATAGGTAGCGGTTATAGATTTCACTAGCCTGTTTATGAGATACCAGCAGTTCAACTCTGGCTGTATTGTTAAAAATTGCAGTCAAGGTGCTTTCAGATATAATTGAACACACTCTGCATTCAGTGCAGGATAATGTATATCTGCTATCGACTCAAAAACAGATGGCAAGGAAATCTAGAAACCCTGTTCTACAGTTCATATGCATTTCATCCTTAAGAAAGGAGGTTTAAATGGTTTATGGTTTATATTGGTTTAAATGTGGTCATTTTTACCAACAACTTTCATTATTTTACTTTATGCTATCAACTGTGATTATCATATACATGTTGCTGTAAGAAGCCTTGACTGTGGTTACATTCTTCATATTCTTCTCCACTCCAGAACCATTATGATAGCAATCATTTTCAAATGTTTAGTTGTTATTTTAACTGTTTGAACCAGTAATATACATTGAATTATTGTCCTTTTCATTGTATTGATTAATCTAATTTATCTGGAATCATACCAGTTATATTTGTCATAAATTACAGTTTCTAAAATCTCTAGTTATATTGACCAATTATCTTTCACTGAATGAGGATCTTTTTAATTGTTTTTTAAAAGATTAAGCCTCTTATTGAACACTTTTCTTTTCAACCTTTCATAATGACTTTTCTGTTGATGATTCTCAAATGAATCTTTTTTACCTGGAGGTACCTAATAGCTTGTCGTTTCTCTTAGTTCATCTGATTGCGTTACAAGATTGTTTATTACTAAGAAAAACAAAACCAATATTTGTTTTGTTGCCTTTTATAAATGTATGATCTATTTCCCAAAATTTGGACAAAGCTCAGTCAGTCTACAGCTGTTTGAACACAACATATATTTTGATGATGACTTCTCAAAATTTATAAAAGAGCTGGTCTAATTTCATGTGAATGTATAGTTGTAGAGCAAAGAAGTAACAAGTAAACAACAGTGGAAACTGTTGTGACATTTAGAATATTTCTAGTAGTCTCTTCATTGCAGAAATAGAAAATGAACACATGTGGATTTCACCAGTGATTTGAATGTATTTTATTTTATAATTTGATTCAGTAATGATTCAAGCGATGTTTTGGAAATGCTGGACGGATTTGACAATCTTATCATGAGCTACATTATGTAATAAATAATAATAATAGTGATTTTTTTTTTATAGTGCACCTTACATTTCAGAGAAACCTCAAAGGGCTACAGATTAAAATCAATACATCAAAACACCCAAAGAAACATAAAATACAGTGCATAGTATAATAAAAGATGGGTTTAAAGTGCTAATAAAAGTTGTAATAAGCTATTTTTAACAAGTGAGTTTTTGGGCCTTTTTTAAAGGCCTCCACGCTCTGTAGCGCCCTCAAAGTCTCTGGCAGGGCATTCCAGAGTTGAGGAGCTGCCACCTGGAAAGTCCTGTCTCCCATGGTGTTCAACTTGGACCTGGGCTGGTGCAGACAGTGGGTGGAGGTTGAGCGTTGAGGTAGACAGGGGCGGTTCCATGGACACACTGGTGTATGAGGAGGCAGAGTTTGTGTTGGATCCTGTAGTGGATGGGTCGCCAGTGAAGGGAGCGGAGAACAAGGGTTATGTGGTTGTATTTGCGCCTCCTCGTCAGGAGCAGAGCTGCACAATTCTGTATATGTTGGAGCTTTTGCAGGCTTTTACAATGTGATACAATTTTTTTCTCGCAAAAAGTGTTGTATTAGCATTTTTAAAGCTGGCCAGCAGAAATAGTATATATTAGAAATAACAGATATAGATATATTGTTTGTTTGTGTTACATTTGTTTTAGCAAAACCGTGGGTCATGAAAATCATGTTTGTTGACACCAGTGACATAATCCATTTTGTGTGTAACAGCCGTAATAGTCAGTCATGAAGGCATATATTCAATCATGTCAGCAGGAGATTCAAGAAGTAGACTCGTGTCTGTGTTAAAATGTCATATATTTGTCCTCTTGTTGACATTCGAGTCTGTTCAGTGCAAGATGAATATAATCACATTTCAATATCTGAAGTTATGAATGTCTCATAATAATAGCTGATCAAAAATTTTTAATCAAGATTACATACTGCAAGAAGACTGATTGGAGGGACATCTAGTCTACCAACTGAGCTAAAGCCACACCAACATAAACATGCAGAAAAATAAAAAGTTTTTACACAACAGATTTGTGATTCGCTGTTTTACTCGCTATTCTATTCTTTATTTTATACAGAGTTTAATTTTTGATTCTTCACTTTATTCTGTGAGCAGGAGCTGCTTTCAACAAAAAGCAATTTCCCCCTTTGGGATCAATAAAGTATTCTGAATCTGATTCTGATGTCACTTGAGTAAAACACATGATGTTATCTCGCAGTATATAATTTTATCATGATGCTGCAGTGTTATATTATGTTGTTAAAATATAATATAGCATTTACATTAATACATGACTTCAAATCAATGTTAGATGTTCTCGAACTTACATTGCATCAGATAATATATTTTGCATGCCTTTATTTTAATTGGGTTAACTCATAAGCTTTCACTCCCCTTACAGTCAAAGTGTAGCATTCTTTCAACCTGATGTATATCCCATGTAGAGAACAATGCACTTGACACAAACACACTTAAGCTTTGTGCTTTCAAAATAAATGATTCAGATAATGTGAGGCTCAGCTGTTTTGATCATTATGCTTACTTGCCATTTTATCATAGCCCCAATCTCATGCTGCTTTAGTCGTTCTGGACATAAAGGATTTTTTTTCCCTCTACTGATTGTTCACCATTTTAAGACATTAGCAAGCAGATGGTTGCAAACTAATTTCTCCTGGTATTCTGATTACAGTCCAAGACCCTAACTCCAGTGGGACCAGTTCTCTAATTTCTAACATCGAGCTTAATAACATTAGCTTCTCCTACAACCATTTACCAGGTGTAAAACAGTCTTTGAAACTAAGGGGAAACTAACCTCAATGCCATGCTTGTGAAAAATTAATTGCATTGTATTAGAGGAATTTGCATGTCCTATCCTGTATTGGTGATTGCCGACAGTCACAAATCAAGACCCATTTTTTTAATTTTACCTTTTTTCTTTCATTGATTACTTACTCAAATGGGTTCTCTCTGTTTTACTGGACTTGCTTCCACACGTCTACTCTGTTGGATTGTGAAAGCAATGTGTGAACATTGAGCCTTTATTGTTACTGAAATGTTTATTTTCATTATGCCACAGAAATGGAATTTGAGATTAACTTTTTTACCACTGGATGAGGATTGGCTACATTTCATTTTATGACTTAAGTCTAACAGTATCGGTATATTTAGCAGTCTTAGACTCAGTCTCTTTAGCGTATCACATAGAAAGGCCATACTGAGGACAGCAGTCAAACTGTAACTGAATGTTTTCCTATCTATCAGCACAGGCACATAAAACTTCTCTTTTTTGAAAGATTGCCTCCTAAATATGCTAGGTTTCATTTACATGGAGTTAGCTTGTTTCCCAAAATAGCTACAGATATATTTTCTGATGTTTTTTGTGTAGAAGTCTTTGGCCTCTCATTTTATGGAAAAAAAGACTCTTTTTTTCTGCTGATCTCTAGGGTTAAGTGATCATAGATTTGGATGAAATTACAGATTTGATCAGATTTAGTTAGTGATCAGTTGCCGGATTTTAAAAAGGTATCAGATATTGAAATGAGGAGAAATATGATTGCTGAATATGAAAAGGGGAATTTCAGATTATGATCTTTGTTTGGATGGCAATGACAAATTTGTATGGTAATCTTTAGCTTGAATTTATCATCTAAACATTCTTCTTTTTCTTTTGGCTGATCCCTCCAGGGGTCCCCAAAGCAAATAAACATCTTCCATTTGATCCTCTTCTTTTTATGAATGTCTTTCTATTCTTCCCCCACTGTGGTCTTTCTGTCCATTGTTATTTGTCCACTGCTCCCTCATACCTTTTTTTTTTAAATATATCATCAAGTGTATTTATTTATTTGTTTATTTGCTCATGTATCTGTAAATCTACTTATCTAAGGGAAACTGATGCTGACAAATACCTTGGCTAAGCTACCTGAATTAATTTTCCTCTGGAAACATTTAAGTGGTCAAATGTAACATCACCAGGAACAGTTATTGAAATGCGAAACTCAGGTCTTGTGTGTAGCTTGTTATTGAATGCTCTCCAAATAAATTGGATCAGAAGGTGTCTCCTTAGAGCAGAAGAAGTGTATAGCAGAGAATTGCTGGCTATTAAGGGTTGAAGTTGAGTCCGCCCAGCTTCTGTGCATTTCAGTGTTGCACTATAATTTTTATGTTCTGGGAGACGTATCTGTTCATAAATTATCTGAGAAGTTGATTATCATTCAAGGAGTGACAGTCATGTACCAAACTACTGTATGGCAACGAAGTGCAGGACGACTGCAGGGAGTGGACACAATTAAACAATTTTCTGCATTAAGGAAAGTAGTTGAAGACAATAGGTCTGCAATAATTACATTTTATCGAGACAGCTGCAGAGAAGAACTGTGGCTTGTTTCATGATATATATTCCTTTCAGTTGTTTTTTTTTTGTCTGTGGTCAGCCTTACAGCAATAACATTAGAGGAGTGCATTGAATGTATTCATAGCTTGCAGTATTTTCATCTGGTAGCAGAAGAAAAGTCAAGGAAAAGTTTTGTTGCCTGCATTTATAATGAGCACACCTCTGGGGTTTGAATGCATTTTGTCAGTCATAAAGGAAGTAACAATGTCAGCCTTTGTTGGAGGGCTAATCTTCCCTCACAGCAGCAACTCTTTCATAATAATATTCAGTCTCTAAAACTGTGAGATTGTCATAATACCATTTGTTTCTGCTCCTGTGAGTGTTGTTCTGTCACTGGGGAAAAACCCTGTAACCTTCTGCTTAGGACCCCTACACTTCCTGAGCAATGCTGTCATAGTTTCACTGATTATTTGATGACAGTGGAAAGAAATATTAGCTCTGTAGTTCCATCTCAGAATTTATATTTAAATTAAAGTTCAATAACTCACATTTTTACTCCATGTTTGAAAGAAAGATATTTTCTTCCTATAACTAAATCAATTTTTTGTCTTTTTTTTTGTTTGTTTTTATCCCCGAGACTGAACTAAAGCATACAATTAAGTCTGTGTTAGATGATTCAGTCTATTTTCATGTGAATGGCCTGATGAAGGAGTATGTTGCAATTATCACCTCTAAAGCAGGAGTCGGGAATCTATGGCCCGCAAGCCAGATGTGGCTCTTTTGATGACTGCATAGTCCTCAATTTTATATTGCACCTGTTCAGGGTTGCGAATGGCTGGAGCCAATCCTAGCTGTAATTTGGGGTGTCCGACTTCAAAACTCTTATTTTTATTGGGTAATGCGGCTATCTACACAAGTTACTGTGAAGTCAAGAAGTAAACATTTCTCCTTCTAATGAAATAGTCAGCAAGCAAATTTATGTAGAGCAAACCCTTCTGACTACTTGGATGGCGAAAAGAAAAAAAAAAGGTGTTATGTACCGTAATGTTTCAACAGGAATGGACAGAGGAAATCGCCTTTGTAGAGAGAGCAGGTTCTGCGGTGTGTCCACGAGGTGCTGATAAAATTACATCAATGAAACAGTCAAAAATTAAGCAACACTTCGAGAAACGCCATGCCAACTTTGCTTCGCAATATCTGGTAGGGGACAGCAGGTAGAAAGCATGCCAAGAGCTACTATGCAGAGTGCAAGCCAGTCAGCAGCAACTCCGTGTATGGACCCAACAAGGTGATTGGAATTCAGCTAGCTTTACTGGCTCTTTAGCAATAGTGAGGAACGGAGACCCATTCACAGATGAATGAATGAAGCTGAACATCACCACGTACCAACTCCACTACAAAGCCATCAGCAAAACTATGAGGCACCAGAAGTCGCAATCATGGTCAGGAGTATTTTATTCATTATTAGCCAACTCCAGTATAACAACATACTTAAAAACAATATATTAAGAGACTTATTATACTTTGGTATTGTTGGATATGTAGAAGTACAGAGAAGGTCAGAGGGAGCTACATTGCGCTTTTGTAGAACTAGAAAAAGCATACGACTGGGTGCCGAGAGAAGAACTCTGGTTTTGTATGAGGAAGTCTGGAGTAGCAGAGAAGTATATTAGACTAGTGCAGGACATGTATGCTGGTTCTGAGACAGTGGTGAAGTGTGGTGTAGGTGAAACAGAGAAGTTCAAGGTGGAGCTAGGACTTCATCAGGGATCAGCTCTAAGCCCCTTCCTGTTTGCAGTGGTGATGGACAGGCTGACAGATGAGGTTAGACAGGAATCTCCATAGACCATGATGTTTTCAGATGATATTGTGATCTGTGTTGAGAGCATGGAACAGGTTGAGGAAAATCTTGAGAAGTGGAGGTATGCTCTGGAAAGGAGAGGAATGAAGGTTAGTCGCAGCAAGACAGAATAAATGTGTGTAACAGAGAGGAACCTGGGTGGAACCGTGAGGCTACAGGGAGTGGAGATCAAGAAGTTGGAGGATTTCAGGTACTTAGAGTCAACGGTCCAGAGCAATGGAGAGTCTGGAAAAGAGATAAAGAAATGGGTTCAAGCAGGTGGGAATGGGTGGAGAAAAGTTTACGGGGTTCTATGTAATCGAAGAATATCATCTAGAATGAAAGGAAAAGTTTACAAAACAGTGGTGAGACCAGCGATGCTGTATGGTTTGGAGACAGTGGCACTGAACAAAAGGCAGAAAGACAGGAGGCAGAGCTGGAGGCAGAAATTAAGATGCTGAGGTTCTCTTTGGGAGTGATGAGGATCATGAATGAGTCCATCAGAGGGACAGCACATGTTAGATGTCTTGGAGAGAAGGTCAGAGAAGCCAGACTAAGATGGACGAGGGATAGGGACTATATAGGTAGACAGATGCGAGAATGGGAGATGCCAGGCAGGAGGCCTAGAGGAAGACCGAAGACAAGATTTATGGATGTAGTGAGAGAGGATATGAAGGTAGTTGGCGTGAGCGAGGAGGATACAGAGAATAGGGTTAGATGGAGAAGGTTGATTCGCTATGGCGACCCCTGAAAGGGAAAAGCTGAAAGGAAAAGAAGAAGAAGAAGAAGGTATTGTTGGTCTTATTTGAAAATTCACACACTTAGTTGTATTTAGTATGAAAAAGAATATTTGGCTCTCACAGAAATATATTTTTAAATGTCTGGCTTTCATGGTTCTCTCAGCCAAAAAAGGTTCCCGACCCCTGCTCTAAAGAGATGACTCAGCCAATGGACTTTCAAATTACTGTAACGAATGATTTACAACCTCTCTCTAATCAATTACAATTAAAGATTTTTTTTTCAAAATTCAAAATATCTGCCATTGTTTCTAACTTGGTGCACTATTCAAGTAAATCAAACTGCTGTGTTCTGAGTTAATAGAGCATTTCTGAAATTGAATTCTTGTCGTAATCTTCTTGTCATTGCAACTGGGCTTTAATTCTTCTCTTGAAGACGTTTCATCTCTAATCCAAGATGCTGTTTAAGTTCTACTGACTTGTGGGGAGTTTCTGAATACAACTGCCAGGGTTTTGGGTAGTGACTCGTTATGGGTTTCAGGGTTTATGGTGACTCGTTATGTAAATGTAAGAGTTGATCGGCAGAAACTAGGTCTGAGGGGGGTGGCTATGCTAATGGCGGTAGTGTTCGTTGGGGACAGAAGAAGGTTTTGTGGGATTACCTTGATTGAAATTTGAAAAGGTTAAGCTAAACAAAGGAGTGAAACCTGTTGGATCACATGCACTGGTGGCTGATCTTTCCTGGTTGTTTGGAGGGTGCAGATGGGCCCGGTCCGTTTATGCAAATCCGTCTTGGTATTGATCTCAGTACAGCGTTGTATATGTGAAAGGCTATGTCTGAGCCCCCCTCCTCTGTTCAGAGATGTTTTTTCTGTTTTGACAGAAAAAAAATTGACCTCTGTCTTCTCTGGCCTGAATACGGACATTGCTGTATTCAAAAGAATGGCACTTGTCCTTCAGGTGGACCGCGGAGTCCTGTCCTGAAGTGGTGGTTCTCCTGTGTTGGGACATCCATTTGTGCAGAGGTTGTTTGGTCTCTCCAATGTAGACATCATCAGAATCCTCAGTGCAAGTGATGGCATACACCACATTCTCAATCTTATGCCTGTCCTTGGAGTGCACCAGTTTTTGTCTCAGGGTGTTTTGGGGTCTGAAATGTAGGGTGTTTGTTGAATACCCTTTGGAGTTTCTCAGAAACGCCAGCAACATACGGTTTGACGATGTTCTTACATTTATTGTTGTCTTTCTCCTGTTCCATGTCCCTGCATCTGATGGTTTCTGATTTGACAAAGGCCCAATTAGGGTAGCCACAGGATCTCTGGGCTTTCCTAATGTGTTGTGCCTCGGTCTTGCTGCCTTCGGCGTTTGGTGGGATGTTCTTGGCCTGGTGGTTTAGTGTTCTGATTCCCCCCAGTTTGTGCTCAAGGGGGTGGTGTGAGTCGAAAAGTAAATACTGGTCAATGTGTGTTGGTTTCCTGTAAATCCAGATGGCCAGGCTTCTGTCCTGTTGGATGTGAGCGCAACAGTCCAAAAAGGGGAGTTGGTCAGCAGTGACAGCCTCCCTTGTGAATTTTATGTGGGCATCAATCATGTTGAGGTGAGTGGTGAATGCTTCTACCTTATTCCTCTTGATCTTGCCCATGCGTTGTCTACATACTGGAATCAGTGGCTTGGCTGTGTTCCTCTGAAAGAAGTTAGGGCCTTGCTCTCAACCTCCTCCATGTATAGATTGCCACTATACGGATGAGGGGGATACGGACAAGCACATGTTTTTGCCGATAGTTACCGCCGTTGAACTGGAAATAGGTTGTCTGTAGACCCAGGTCCAGTAGGTTGCAGATGTGATCCGTGGTCAGTTTTGTTCTGCTTGTTAAGGTGTTGTCCTTTACGAGGCGTTCCCTCACTGCTGTGATCACATCCGATATTGGGATACATGTCAACAGTGAGGTTACATCGTATGACACCTTGGTTTCATCTGGGTCCAGCCTGGTCTGCGTGATCTTACTGGCAAAGTACTGTGAATCCTGTATATGGTGTGTGGTGCTGCCAACCAAAGGTGACAAAATCTTTGCCACGTGTTTGGCGATGTTTTATGTGACAGAGTTGATGCTGCTGATGAGGGATCTGAGAGAGCTCCCTCCTTGTGAATCTTTGGGAGTCCGTAAATGCAAGGCATGGTTTCTCCTGGGTACAGTTGATAATAAAGTGGTTTGTCTAAGGCCGCATCCTTTTCTAGATGCTGTAGACAGCTGACCACTTTCTTCTTGTACGCGTTGGTTGAGTCCCGTTTCAGGGTTTCATACGTGTTGTGTCCCCTAGGAGATTGTCCATCTTTGCTTGGTAATCCTTTTTATCCAGAACTACTTTACATATACCTTTGTCGGCTGGGAGGATGGTGATGCTCTCATCCTTCTGGAATTCACCATTACCTGGATGACTGAGAACCTCCACAGACATGATGCTGAAATTGACTTTTTCCGACTTATTTCTTCGAGGATAATCTCAATTGACTACATATATTTAGTTTCAGAATTAACAATTAAAGTCATATCCCGATTTGATGTCACTGTTTAAAGATAAGACATGGTATTATCTGGCATTAAAATGTACTCATGACTCTAAAGTATAACTCCAGTTTTTAATATGAATGCCAACAGCTGAAATTGTTATTTTCTCTTTAGAGAAAGGCCTATTTTTGGATTACAAACTGTTGCATGAATGGAAATTTGAGATGTAAATTCTACCCCGTTACACCAAATCTCCAATTCTTCTGCAACTCTCTGTTTGGAGCTGTGGGATTCAGGTCCTTATTTCAAAAACAGAGCAACAGACATATGCTGTTAAATGAAGTAATAAAAGCTCCTTTGCATGTAGGAATTTTTACATTAGCCCATTGTTATAAAATAGCTTTGCAACTGTTTTAAAAACACCAATTATTCAGCATGACTATAAAAAAATGCTTTTTCGTGATTTAGTTTTCTTTGCAAGGAGCAAAATAGAGGGACCCTCGGATAGATTTGAGTTAATGTAGCTAATTTGTTCAGCACTTAATTTGGTACCTGTGACATGCGCTTTAGGAATTTGGAGCTGAGATAAAAGTGACTTTGCCCAAAACTGCCCTTTTGGAAACTGTTTTGATTCTCTACAGCATCAATCAATTATACTAAACCAACGATTGATGCTTTAATACTAAATAGAACTTTCATTTGATCTCAAAATGTGGCTATATTATTCAGTAGTTTCCATGTATATATGATAAAATTTATCTTATCTTTATCTTTATTTTCATTGCTACACAATTGTGATCTGACCTTATAAAATTGTTTCCCATGATATTATGTATTTGTGGTATGTTTTTGTTATTCTACAATGATGGAGTCCAATATTGTCACTACATAATTACCCCAAAAACACACGAAAAGAATGGCATTTCTGTTGTGCAGTTAACTGACTGGCACCATTCTGAACCCCATGGGGCTCTATCCTTGCAGTTCCCAATCTGAAGAAACTCCTTATCTTCTGTCTGTCCTTTTGTATGTATGTATGTATGTATGTCCAATGGCATACTTCCTGCATCACATGACTGGGAGACAGAATAAAATGCTACCATGCATTTATGAGTAAAGGCTATATTGCCTGCCATTCACTCAAGTATTCATTAAAAGTTTATCTTTTTTTTTTTAAAGTGCTTTTTATGTGAGGGGTTCCTTGCAAAGACATACTAGATTGTTTCCATTGTATGTATACAAATACTATTAAAAGGACATGTTCATCTGCTAATCAATAATTGGCTTAACGCAATCGCTGTTGCAAAAGCATCCCGAGTAATTACAGAGAAAAAAATAAACACAGTCAGTTCAACTCAGCTGTTTTTGAGTAGGACAGAAAACCTGTAATTCCCATGTATCGTATATGTGAATATAAAAACAATTTCAATATCACATTATTTTTTAATGTTGCTTTTCCACTTTTCCCAGTCATCTGCCATCATTTGAGCCGGTAGCCATGATCAGATGAGTCACCTCCTTCAGTTATGAAGGAATGAACAGTTCTTTGACATTCAGGTCCTTACTTTCCCCGTGGTTTACAGTGGGCAGCCAACCACCTGATGAAATCATGATTCATTCAAAATAACAGGATGTACATATACTGCGTCACAGCGTCTCATTTGTGATCTTTTTTGACCACAAGATTTGATCGATCCTTTCTTGCTTTGAAATGCAGCAACTGTCACAATGTGCCTTCTTAACAATACACCAACTACAGCAAAGTAGTCTTGACATTTCTTTTGTAGATCTTCACCTTAGTTCTTACTGAGTTCTGTTTGGACTTCCAAATATTCTCGAGTTTGAAAAAGGTGTTCTTGGTTTTGGACAGTCTGGCTCTAAATTCTTTGTTGGTATCCTTGTCTTTGCTTTTGGTGCCATCCAGGACAAAGTAATTCATTTTCTCGTGTTTCTGATTGTTGACCTTGATCTGTTCTGGTTTTGAATGGTAAACTTGGTAGTTGTAACTGGTAAACTTGATAGTTGGGTTGGTGGAACTGGGTTATAGGCCACTCCATTTGCCATATCTGTCTAGCCTGTCATTCTTGTCCTGTAGGTCATGTGGGGTTTTTGACACCAGGGCCAGATCTGAAAAAATCAAGGCCTCCTAATTGCATTGTTTGGATCTACCATATGCCTCTTGGTTTGGAAACTGTTGTTATCATAATTTTCCTGTGAATTTTGATTTTAATGGATACCTGCTTTTCCAGAAAATACTTTAGATAGAGTGTTGTTCAATATTATGCTACATTCAAAGTTATTGTAGTATCTGCTGATCAGCACTGTCTTTGACAGGGTCTGATTTGTTGAACAGAAATTTGTCCAAGAAATATTTGGCTTCTCTGGATGTATGACAGGCAGGAATTTTGTATAGAGTAGATAGGATGATGACAGTATAATATTAAGTCTGTTAGCTTCCTTGCATTCTTAGCAATCAACATATAACTTAAACAGGAAAGTTAGTGGATGGGAGCACAGCTCTGACCTGCACAATTCTGCTGAAGGTTTTTTTTGTGTGTAAAACTCTATCACATAGCAAGCATTCTCCATATCCCAAGCAGCATGGATTGAGGCAGTATCCGCCAGCTCAAGTTGCAGATTCACATCAATGAAGGTTATGACCCATTGGCCTTCTGTCAACATGAAGTTTACATATGGCTCATAATTCACCTTGAAGAAATTCAGCTGAAGGCAGTAAAAGTTATATAGAATAGCTATCTTATCTTATCTTATCTTACTGTGCTTTTAGACCTTTCTTTCCCAAAGCGGCCATGTTGTTGACCGGAGCTGAATAATATGGAGGAGTTTCTTAATCCCAATACATCACACATCCCTTTAGACTATATCCACTGCTCGTTTGTTTTAAAAGTCCGATTTATTCATTTTTACTGCCCTACGAAGGTTTTCTTCATCCAGTTGAATCCTTATAATTTATGAAGTGAGCAATTCACTAATCATTATTCTAAAAGCAAAGAAGTAAAGTAAAAGAGACACTGGAAAGAAAAATATTGAGTAGCTTTCTGTGACCACCTTAACTTCTAAATATTTTAATTAGTGCTGATTAGAATTCATAGTGCATTACAGTGAAACCGTGTTAGCAAAAACACTGACAATTCCCAAGCTGTCCATGCATCTCTCCCCTCATACCAACATACTAATTAGTACCTCTTCCTCGGTCAGCTGTCAGCTTTTCTTAGATCTATGTACTTGTTGTTACATTCTCATAATGACAGAGAATAGTGGATGTAAACTTAATTAAAATCACTAGAAATGGTAATTTAACTTTCAATGGGGAAAACTAAATTTTTGGAAAGATATCTTAGCTTAACTGTCAAATACAAGCTTTGGAGAATAGCAAACCCTTTTCCATGTGTTTGTTTGTTTGTTTGTTCCTTTGTTTTAAGTAAAATGTTGTGATGAAATAGAAAACACTTTAAACAATCATGGTGCATTTGGTCATTATTATAGGTGCAATAATAATACAAACTACCTCCTTGCTTTCACATGTAAATGTAGTGCTAACAGGGCTAACTTCAGCCTTACTTGTTTAGATGTTTAGATTTGCTCTTTGTTGTTCTTTTTTTGCTCTTCTATTTATTTTTTTATGGCTAGAAACCTGGTCTGTGTACTAATTTTATACCACAAACTGTAAGGTGTGCTGGTATGACAATGAAAGTTCCTTGAATCCTTGAAATACAAAAAAGCCATTCACTTATCCATCCATCCATCCATCCATCCATCCATCCATCATCCATCCATCTTCTTCTGCTTAACTGTGGTCGGGTCGCGGGGGCAGCAGCCAGAGCAGGGAGGCCCAGACTTCCCTCTCCCCAGCCACATGGTCCAGCTCTTCTGGGGGGACCCCAAGGCACTCCCAGGCCAGCCTAGTCCAGGAGGCATCCTGACCAGACGCCCTAGCCATGTCATCTGATTCCTCTCTATGCGGAGGAGCAGCAGATCTACTCCGAGTTCCTCCTGAATGGCCGAACTTTTCACCCTATCTCTAAGGGAGAGTCCCCATCCCCCGAATATCATTTCAACCGCTTGTATCCGCGCCCTCGTTCTTTCGGTCACTACCCACAGCTCGTAACCATAGGTGAGGATAGGAACGTAGATCGACTGGTAAAAAAGAGAGCTTCGGCTTCCGGCTCAGCTCCCTCATCACCACAACAGACCGGTACAGAGTCTGCATCACTGCAGACGCTGCACCGATCCGCCTGTCAATCTCTTGCTCCATCCTACCCCCACTCATGAACAGGACCCCGAGATACTTGAAGTCCTCCAATTGGGGCAGGACCTCTTCCCCGACCAGGAGTGGGCACTCCACCAATTTCCGGTTGAGCACCATGGTCTCGGATTTGGAGGTGCTGATTCTCATCCTGGCCGCGTCACACTCAGCAGCAAACCGCTCCAGTGAGAGCTGGAGATTATGGCCTGACTGAGCCAACAGGACCACATAATATGCAAAAAGCAGAGACTTGATCCTGTTGCCACCAAACCAGATCCCCTCAACACCCTGGCTGCGCCTAGAAATTCGGTCCATGAAAATCATGAACACAATCGGTGACAAAGGGCAGCCCTGGCAGAGACGGTCGAATACCTTCTCCAAGTCCACAAAACACATGTAGACTGGTTGGGCAAACTCCAATGCCCCCTCGAGAACCCTGCTGAGGGTATAGAGCTGGTTCACTGTTCCACGACCAGGATGAAAACCACACTGCTCCTCCTGAATCCGAGATTCAACGACCCAGCGGACCCTCCTCTCTAGCACCACTGAATAGACCTTGCCAGGGAGGCTGAGGAGTGTGATCCCCCTATGGGTGGAGCACACCCTCAGATCCCCCTTTTTAGAAAGGGGGATCACCACCCCGGTCTGCCAGTCCAGCGGCACTGTCCCCGACATCCATGCAAGGTGCCTCCCGACTCGGCGCCATACACTCATCTGTTCTATATATTTTCCTCTGACTTTCTCACTGCCAGTAGATCATCTATTTTTTATTGTTCATGTGGCTGGATTTCTTCAGACTCATGGTTCTTTTTTGGAAATGTGATTCCTCACTGTTGGGTCTGGTTTTTGATGTCAGTAACAGTAAATTTGCATCAGCTAATTTACACAGGACAAAACCAGAGAATTATAAACAGAGCGTTTTGTGAGACCGCATTTGTAATATTAGTGTGTCAGACCCATATAAATAAGGACTGTGTATCCTATAACATTTTAATAAGTGCAACAAACGATCGTTGTCATTCTTTTATTCTCTCTTTCTTCCTGTCAATACATTATCAATCATCAGCTATCATTACATTTATAAAGATGATGATACCAGTCTTTTACCTGTCATGGCTCTCAATGACTAAAATAGCAAACTGTGCATGGTAATTGAATGTTGAACACAAATGTAGGATTGTTTAGATAAGATAAGTCAAATGCTATCACCTCACAGCAAGAAGGTTTCTGGTTGGAATCTGTGTGGAGTTTGCATGTTCTCCCCCTGTCTGCTAGGATTTCCTTTGGGTTATCTGTTCTCTCACCACAATCCAAAAACATGCAGTAGGTCAAATGAAGACCCTAAATAACTTCTGTGTCAATGAGAGAGTGAATGGTTGTATGTCTCTAGATATGGCCCTCCAACTGGCAGCACCCCGACTCTCGTCCAATGACAGCTGGGATAGGCTCCACTCCCCAACCTCCCTCCAACTCTGAATGCAGGATAAGCGGTATAGCTAATGAATTTATGAATGAATGAATGAATGAACAAATGTAGTGTACATTGTGACAAGGCATTAAGAAGAGATGATAATATTGTTAAGGAAAATACATATATTAACATGCATCACCCCACTGCTGGGTCCACTGTTGTAATTGTTAAATTTGCACTTATAATAAAAGTGTACAAAAAGAACCTAATTTTGATGCAAATGCAAGTGAAATAAATACAAGGTGATTTCAGTTTCTCAGTTTTTGACGGTTGTAACCGTTTTCAACATTTACAACCATGTCTTACATTTCAAAAATTAATTAATGAAAATTTTAGTGAAAGAACACCACAAATGACTGGAATTTCTGGAGATAGATTGATTTTAAGCAATGCCTTGGATCAGTACTATCTTAGGGAAAGCACACTCTACCATATGTTACTTGAGCTTCAGATCAGGTCAGACCTGGTCTGATGCGCAAAGTCTCCAATGCATATATGAACGATATTTTATATCTAACACATATACAAACAATTCCTCAGTGCTAAAGCATTTTTCATCCCTTTAACATTTCATCACTTTGACTTTTAAAATATTTTCAGTTAATTCCTCATTACATGAGAATCCAAACTCAATTTTTAAGCCCTTTAAACCAATAATGAATAAAATCCCTGGTGTTCCAGTTTTTTTTACAACACAGAACATTATCACAGCTGATCAACAGTCATAAATGACAGCTAAAAATTCACTAAATTCAATAAATATACAGCAAAGCAATGCAGTTTGGGTTCATCTGGGTGATGTTTTAGGTCTTCAACCAGGTGTTGCTAAAATGCTACAACACTAAATAATAATAATAATAACAATTATCCTAACTCATCCAGTGGTCAGACTGTCTAGTTTCTAGGTATCAGCATTCCCCTTCCCCTTCCCGCATCTGCCTTCCTTCCATTCAGACTGCGTTTTTGGATTAATTGACTTCCCTTTACTTACCAATTTGGATACTTTGGATACTATTGGATATTTTGACAGAATTAATACATTATCTTTGAGAACCTTCTGTGGAATCATGCTGCAATTGGATAGAAAAAAATCACAACTGTTACATTAACAAGAATCAAGCATATTGTAGTGAGTGGATGTTATTATGCATTTAATAATGTTGATATTAGCACTGATAACAGTTGATAAGGTATGTTTAGAAATGGCAGTGGCACCCTACTCACTGTCCCATGCACATGGCCAAAATAAAAACATTAATATGTGAACCTGTGTACTATTTGAATCGCTGAATGCTTATTGAATGCTTCATAACTATTTTATATATATATATCAGGGCTTGCACACTGAAACATGACCTCAACAGTTTGTTCACCATTGTAAGCAAATCCTTTTAAGATAAAACAACAACTTGAAATCTAGATTGTATACATACTATGTATGATGTGTTCATATAAAATATTTGATTTTCTTCTAAACTGATGATTCAACATTGTCTTGAAAAAAACAACTTTTTTCCAGAAAATAATTTCCGAGAAAAGTTGACATAAGTGACAGCTCGACATAACTCTTATCTTCGTTTACTTCAGCTATCACAAACTCTAACGCAGACACAGACAGACATACACACTCATACATACACACGGTCTTGAGTGATATCTCAAAGTGATGGGGAAATTGGACAAGGTGCTCTGATTATTAGTGTGAGGCAAATGGTGTCCCATGCTAGTCATGATGGAAAAATGAACAAGGATGACTCATCTGACTGTATTGAGGTACAGGTTCATGGGGACACGCAGCATGCAATTCACCAACTGTGTGCATGTTCTTGTGTGTGAGTTTTGCTATGTGACATGATGATTTTGCTATGTGACAGGTAATAGAAAAATCATTCCAATATCATTCCACAGCTAAAGCTGAAAATGTCTGAATTTGTCTCAAAATTTATCTTCCTAAAGCTTCCATTTTTAACAATTTGGATTAATCTGGACTGGAATCAAGATACATGGGTGGAATAACATCCACTCTTGTTTTCCTGTCAAAATCTCCTTGTTGTTGCAACTGGACTTCAATTTCTTCCTCTCCAGTTGCCATGACAAGAAGATTTCTACAAGAATTCACGATGACCTGGATGACTGAGAACCTCCACAGACGCTAACTGTTGATCTCACCTTTCTTTTCTTTCTTGATATTTCAGTGAGTGCTTCTCATCGGCACAGGGATTTAGTATGTTGCAAGTAATAAGTTGATCTGATAAGAATGGAAAATTTAAATAGATTATCATTTACAAGGAACATACCTTAATACTGATTTGTGTTGTAATACTGATTTGTGTTGAATAGCATTTTAAGTATTTTCCACTGGTTATGAATGTCGTTATTTCTTTGCTGCATGGCCAAAGCAAATCATAAGGCGTCTCTTCCAAATAGCCTCTAGTTTCTTCCAGTTTATTTGTTATTTTCCTTTTTAAAACTCAGTTCTAATAAAGATCAATTTAATCCATCCATTATCCACCGCTTATCCTACACTCAGGGTCACGGGGGTTGCTTGAGTCTATCCCAGATGCCATCAGGCAAAAGGCAGAGTACAACCTGGACTTGTCACCAGTCAATGGCAGGGCCACTTAAAGACAAACAAAAATTAAATCTCTCATTAACATATCAGGGTAATTTTACCTAATTAACCTTCTGCTTGTTTTTGGACTGCGGGAGGAATCCGGAGGAAACCCATGCAGACAGGGGAGAACGTGTAAACTCCAAACAAAAAGACTCCCTGTGGGAATCGAACAAGGGTCCTTCGTGTAATGAGGCAGAAGCAGTAACCATCGTGCCACCGTACTGCCTGTCCAAGAAAGATGAAACAGTTAATTTATTGTGAAAAAAAAAAAAAGTGTCAAGGTTGCATTTAAGGGCACCTTCAAAATGTGAAGGTCTTATGACATTAGCAACCTTTGGAAAAAACAGCTCACATTTAAAGTCACTTTCACGATACTCAATACAAAACCTGGGAAAAGATAAACAGGAGTAAAAAATTGTACAATTAGGTAATTTTAATAGGAGCTAGTCATGTTCTATTTCTTTCATCTTTTTTTCCTGATTAGCTTATTGCTGCGATTTTATGATTATGAAATGAAATTGTTGTTTAGACCAACCAAGTGATGCATATGGTTGAATAATTTTTCATATTCTGTTTAGTAAAGTTAACATTCCAAATTTGAGAGGCTGCGAGAAAGAATAAGTCACTAGCAAGGATCTTTTTTGTATTTTTTTTTTCATTCTTTTTGTTTGTGCTGTGTTTTTGTATTTCATTTTTACAGCATTTCTGCAGTATGCTTTTTTACTTTGTTGGAGATCCACCTTCTTGAACTGTTTTTCATTTTGATGTGATTGAAAGGAGTTTTATAACCCTTTTGGCAAAAAAAAGAAGCATCCTTGGTGGTCTGCTGTCACCAAGCATGTCATGAAAGAAGCACAGATGTGTTTTTTGACATTCTCTGTTGGGAGTGTCCATAGCTGGTAGTCAGTCTGTTGTTTCACTGCAAGATGTTGCATCCAAAGTCTCTGGTTTAGTGTTGGAGGTGATTCACACTATGTTCTATCAGTGAGATAAAGTAGTCTGTGAAACAAGAAAGTACAACAACCATTCTTTTTCTAACCAAGAAACGTAACCCTGGGTCACTTGTCAAAACTGTAGTTACTGATACATTATTTCCAGTTTGTTTGTTTTTTTTTCTTTGCAAAAGCATCAAGCAACAATCATTCAGTTCCATTATTGGATCTTATGATAGCTACTCAGTTTTGTCCAGAATGTTTTCAATTTGATCCAAACCAAGGAAAAATGACTAGTATGAAAACTTCACCCAGTTGTGTTCAGGGACTAAGGGCCAGCTTGCTGTACAATGAAAAAATGGCTTTGTCTGGATCATTATGACATTTCTGTGGACCATTTGCAGTGTGAAGGCACTTTCAGAAGGGTTAAGACTTTCACGGGCAAATAGCACTGCACTTTTACACCAAGTAGATGTGTATGGTAAAGTCCTTTTGATGTGCTATGAAAGTCATGCACCAGTTCATTGGAATATAAAAAACAACTCCTTAACAAGAAAAAGATAAACCTTGATTTTGACCATGGTCAAGACTTTATGTTTTATAAAAGTGCATTTTGGGTACAGTCTGAATGACAGTAGCAGATTCTTACTCCTCTGAATGTAAACTGAAGTGAATCACAGTCACTTATACCAGAACCGGAAGCCCATGTGATTTTGAGGGAAGGACTGGTGCGTCAGGCCAAAGCAGCCATCTGGCTTTTTATATCAGATATTTCAAAGTCCTTGCTGCTTACCTTGCTCGTCATACAGTGTTCTTGACTACTGATGTCTGATAGCAACTCCTCTCTGTATGAGTAAGTGGGTATTTTCTGGATGAGTATGTTTTTTCTTTGAGTGACACATGCCGGTCAATCCCTGCAGGGCAGCTCTAACCTTTGCTGTCATTTTTTTTGGCCTGCAATTCTGTCATTATGATTGCCTTTTTCTTTCACTTTCTCTCTCCCTTTACTTCTGTCCATCAGTCTTTTATTCAACACTCACAGGCTCCCAGCCGGTCTCTTTCTGACCCACTTCCTCTGTGTTTTATGCTGTCATGTTGATATATCCAATTCAATGTTCACCATCCTTTCCTCTTTCTGACCAGTCTGCCTGTCATGTCTAGGTGTAGACAACTGTATGTTGAACTACAATACTGAAAAATGTACCTATATTTTAGGTAACTTAACAGACATTTCAATGCTAAATTTGAGAGTGGAGCGGCATTTGAAATGTGAAGTGACATCTAAAACATCACTATTGAATGAAATTATGATAAAATGGTCTAAGAAATAAATGACATTCATCTCAAAACTTTGTGTAAAAATTACAAAATGCTCTTTCTACTCAGTAGGGCCACACAATTAAAGAAAGGCCAATGTTAAGTGTGATATATTTCTTTATTGATTCATTAAATTAGTATGTGTATGTTTACTTTTTGATAATCAAGAAGGAATACAATTAAATGCAGTTTAAGGACTTTTGAATTTACACAGTTTGATCATTCCCCCTGCGTTTCGGGTAAAAGGATGATTTTTACTTTATCCAACAAGAAACTGATCCACTCGTGATTTGAAGCTGGGAGTATATTTCAGTCCGAGTTTGTTAAGAGTGCTGGGCCAAATTGTGTAATTGATGACTTCTACAGCAAACTTAATGTTCATAAAACTTTAATTGTTGGAAATTTACTGTGGTTCTATTATCATATATTAATGTTTCTCACATCTGAAAATAAAAAGCTAAAAAAAAATGCAAAGAAAATTGTTTTTTTTTCTGAAATTGTGCACCATCACCACACACATATAATTTGGTTAAACAAAGCAACTCTACGCCATGTAGTGGCGTGATTTGGCCTAATTTACCAAACCTAATTGGGTGGAAAAAAAGTAACTGAATAGGAATAAGGGATTGACATGGCATATGATTTGGCACTATATGAATAAAATTTTCACTTGACTTGATAAGAAATATCTGATAAGTCACCATGAAAGTCACTTGTAAGTTACAGTAAAACTTACCCTACCTTACCATATATTTGTTTTATTTTGTGGTCTCAGACAGGGTTTTTATTCGACAGAGTAGGCATGCCTTACTGAAAAAGCAACATGTAAATTAATTTGAAAAATTGTTACGGTGTCTTTATCATAGGTCCATAGGGTCAAACACTGCACTCAAAGTCTTTAAATCCAAAAATTACAAATGTTGGTATTTTATCTTATGTATCATTGTATCATAAAGCTGAAAAATGATATGATCCCCATCCTGATCCCCTACCTTTACAATATTAATGAATCCATGATATCTTCAACATTTGTACAGTACCATGTTTTTGACACAGAATCCTCCAAAAAACAAATAAAAAAAAATAAATAAATAAATATTATTGCTTATTAGTTTTTTACTACCATACAGTTCTGTTATGGACTGAACATCTGTGTATGAAATTGCTATGCTGTGTTTTTTTATTTATTTTTTTACTTTAAACAAATTTCTTGTCTCATTGTTTTGGTGCAGCTGAGTAACATGTTATCACAGCATGTTGTTGCTCTGATCTGTATCTCTCAAGTCCATAAAGCCAGAGAGGTAATTGAATTTCCTGCCATGGCCAGGCTTTCCAATTTCCTGCAAGCTTCTCTGTGTCTGGTCCACTCAAATGTCATTACAGCAAATTAGTTATTCTGGCCCGTTGCCAATCCTGTCACGCTCTTAATCCCACACTCTTTGTGCTGTGTGCCAGACTTTCACCAAGTTGAAAGCACACTGTCACAAGTATGATTGAAAACTGTAAGGTTATGCATTGGAAATACATTGGAAATGTGTGTTTGTGTTTGTGTTGATGTGTGGTTGTTTGTCTGTATGTGTGCTTGTGCATGGTTGACTGCAGTATCTAATCAAGCTTTGATGAGCCTCCTGTTTCTCAAGTGCCAATTGAATGAGGGATCATCATCTTTTATTAAGAACGCATGAGCGAGTGCCTTTAATCACAAATGTGTACAGGCTCAAACAAACACTACAGTTTCTCTTTCTCATTTTGACTAATTTGGATTTACACTATTTTCCTTTGCTTAGTCACATTTTTTCTTTCAAGTATTGCTTTGATAATAAGCTGCTCCTAAAAAGGTATCAGCTGTAGCTAACTTGCTGATATAAGCTCAGTGGTTCAGCTAATGTGCAGTTAAAGAACGTAAATGGCTCTACTGGATTCCTTTGAGAATCAGTCTTTCTTACAGAATCTTATGCAGAATGTGAACAATGGATATAAGGTCCCAGGTGGGTTTCAGAAACACTAGCATGTATAGTGTGCTTGATTCCTATTTAGCCAAATATACATTATCTGTTTGACATTGTAAAGATTATTATAAATGATTCTACTCTACAACAGTGTCCAGACTGTTTTAGTTGTTATATACTATAATGAGTAAATTCCATTTTGGGAATTATTAACACTCTTTCCCCAAGTAAGAATAAACAAGAGTTGGTTTGGGGTAAGAGTACACCCATACTCTGTCATTCAGAAATTTGATGTGTGGTTTGAGATCTTAATCATGACTTGCATGGGTTTATTTTGAAGTCTGCTGACAGACATCTCTATCATGCAATTTTGAGATATGGTACTGGTGGCACCCTGCCTCTCGACATTTCTTTTTGATTCCCAAGGAAAATAAAGAGCATCACTGAGGAGATCCACGGGTGGTTGAAATTGCATTTTAAATTACCATAATAATAGCAATGATGATAATGAAAATAATGCTTTTATCTATCAAGAGCATGAGATCTAAGTGCTAAACAAACAAGAATAAATTAGTGTAAGACAAAATTACATAAAAAGTAAATCATTCCTTTGTTTATTTAGGGTCGCGCAAGGGCGGGAGGTCTACAATTTACCTATTGCTTGTTTTTTTCGGGCTGTGGGAGGAAACTGGAGAATCTTTGGGAAACCCCAGAGAGAGAACATGCAAACTCTCACGGAAAAAGGCTTCCAGTCAGGACAAAACCAGGAATTTTAATGCTGGAAGCCAGAAACGCTTACCAGTGTTAGATAAATAAATAGGCATAAAATGAATCAATTAATTAATTTAAAAAATTGTTTATGATGATACAACAAAAACACGACAGCCTGGCACAAGATTCAAGTGCAATAGCAAACAAGTGGGTCTTCAGCTTTGCTTAAAGGACATCAACACAACATGCCTTTCGGTCAGGAGGCAGACACTTCCACAGAGTTGATGCACGAAAAGAAATTGCCATCTCACCAACAGTCTTTTTACGGACCTTGGGAACATATTTTTTTTGTTATATGAGAACACATTTTCTCTTGCATTGTACGTGTCAAAGGCTGCACATGAATGGGCCTTTTTGTTTGTCTAAGCTTATCTCTAGCACATAATGGAGCTTAATTTTATCAAATTTTTTCACTCTTATTAATTTATTACTTGGGTTGGTCAAATCATTATACAACCCCCCCCCACACACACACACTTATACAAGAATAAAAAAGGAGTGCCTTTATTTATAACTCTAATTCAGGTTTGCTTAATCATTAAAAAAAAGAAAATGTAAAAGTCACTCTTGAGATATTGGCCTGAAGAAATTGTGTTGCTATGAACACTAATTTATTGACAATGTTTCATGTTGAATATGTTTTCACATACATTTGAATATAGCCCAGAATCATAGCTTAGATCCTATTGAAACCGTGATGTTTCTTTTATTTTTTTTACGGTGCTAGTTATATTAGACCTTTGCTTAATATTAACAATGAAAAACGGCATTGATATAATATGTCACTATAATTGCCTGTCAGTCTGTATTCTGAGCTGAGTGGTATTTAAATCTATAAACCAGTGAACAGGCATAGACTGAAGTGAATGATAAAACCCAACCAGATAAAAGAACAAAATACATTTTAAGCTCATTTAGTTGGTAGGCATACAAAGAAGTACATTAAGCAGTGGTGTCATAGTGCAATCAAAAGGTGTCATGGGCCTTATTACTTCACAGATTAATGCCTTTAGAGACCACTAGGGTTTAGGTGACATTGTAAGGCTGTAGAAGTGCTGCTGGAAGTAAATGTCAAAAACTAATAAGTACTGACTTTTCTCCAATGACCAAATACCATAATAGTCTTAGAACTTTCAACTTCAATGGAGCCATTAGTCACCACTAATGAGATAGACCAAAAGCACGGTCTCTGCACCATCTATTTATTATTATGATGATGATTATTATTAGTAGTTGTAGTAGTAGTAGCAGTAGTAGTATTATTGGTATTATTACTTTTGTCACGGACACCAAGGGGTGTGGCTGGGGTGTGGTTTATGCCAGGGTTATTATCACTCCCAGAAGTTTACTGTCAGTTTTTGCCAGTGCTTATTAAAATCAAGTTTGAACTCTTCCATGGCTCCGCCATGATTTCATCACCAAACACCACATTGGTGACCCCGACGTGATCATATCCGACTCCGAAGAAGTGTGTGATACAACTTTGGCCTCGTCGCCCCCAACTTGCTCAGCCAGCCCTGCCCACCGCGGCCGTCCGGCTACTGAAGTTCTGGCAGAGCGACCCGGCCTCCTAGTTTCAGCATGTGGAAGCGCTTTTCCACCTGCGTGGGATGTTTTCAGACGGTGCCAGGCACTTTTTGGGCGTCACAGCGCTGGACCAGCAGTCTACTTGGCTATCCATAGACCTGTTGCGTGACCCCATGCGGCACGGTAGATACATCGCCCTCAAGAGACATCTCTTTCCGGAGGTACAGTCTGTCTGCTGCAGGGCATGTGGACAGACTCCTGTATCTATCCAGCAACAAGTCAGCTGTGGACTTTATAGACAACATGTTTCGCTGCGTGGATCGGACGAAGGTGGTTTCCTTTTCCCGCACATCTTCCTGCGCCAGCTCCCGCCTCCAGTGTGCACAGCCTTGGCTAACTCCCGATGATTTCCAGGGTCTGGCAGAGGAAGCCGACCGTGTCCTACTCGCTACCAAGCAGCTACTTGTACAGAGCGCGGCGTCTATGGTGCCTGGAGCGACTGCTGAACGACTGCTTTTTCCACCAGCAGTTCAGGGGCAAGGCAAGGCACTGCGTCCCACCATGTTTCTTCAAGGCGCCGAGGAGATCCAGGGCTGGCGCTTGAGTGGAAGCTGTGGACGTGGGTAGAAACACCCAGCAGCTGTTCATCAGAGACTCGAGGCATTGAATATGGTTTCTAGTGGACTCTGACTTGCAGAAGAGCCTGCCCCCCCAACGCGAGCAGACATTCAGGCCAGAGGTACTGGGCCGCAACTGAGCACTGCTAAGGAACATGACCAAGACCGTGGTGATCACCCCATTTGGTCTTTTTGAGTTCCTGCACATGCCTTTCAGCTTGAAAGGAGACACTCAGACCTTTCAGAGGCTCAGTGCTGCGGGACCTTGCTTTTGTGTTCGTCTATCTCGAGGACAGTGAGGAGGCCAGCCAGCTGGCTCATGAGCACTTGTAGCACCTGTCAAGGGTTTCCCATTGTTTGGAGGAACTTGGCCTCATAGTCAACCCAGCTAAGTGTCAGTTTGGACTGCCAGTGATTGATTTCTTGGAGCATCGCATTTCGCTGCAAGGTGCAGTTCCATTGCCTTCAAAGGTGCAAGCGGTAGCTGATTTTCCTCACCCTGCCTCAGTCAGGGCATTGCTGGAGTTCTTCGGCATGGTGAATTTCTACAACCGTGTCCTTCCTCACGCTGCCCACCTCCTTCAGCTGCTTTACAGGGCTTTGCGGTCCGGGCAGGCGAGTGACACAGTTGACTGGACTCTGGAACGGGTTCAGGCTTTTGACGGGGCCCTGGCTGGCGCAGCCCTTCTCACCCATCCTGCAACCACAGCTTCCACAGCATTTATGACCGATGCATCTGCATGGTAGCCCCTTGTGTTCTTTAGCCACAAACTACGGGATAGCGAGTGAAAATATAGCATTTATGATAGGAAGTTGTTGGCCCTGCATCTGGCGACGTGCCATTTACATTTTGTTCTAGAGGGCTGCTCCATCAATGCTTTTAGTGATCACAAGAAGTTGACTTTCGCCATGTCCAAAGTGGCTGAGCCGTGGTCCGCTTGCAAGCAGTGACACCTTGCGGCCATTTTAGAGTTCAGCATGTGGCTGGGAAGTTCAATCCTGTTGCGGCTTGTCTGTCATGTGTGCTCGTTTGCCCCTTGCACGTCAGTATGGATTTCTCAGCTGTGGCTGCCGACCAGCCCGGCAACCCAGATGTCCTCGCCCTGAAGTCAATGCACAGTGGCCTCAAACTGGAGGATGTGGTTGTGCAGAAAGGTAGCCCTGCCCTCCTATGTGACTACTCTACCAGCCGTCCGTGCCCTGTGGTTCCGATGGCTTGGCATTGTTGTGTTTTCGACTCAGTGCAGTCCCTCTCACACCCGGGAGTCCGGGCGTCGGTGAAGTTGGTGAGCTCTAAGTTCATCTGGCCTGGCATTCGTAAAGACGTCAAGGAGTGGGCAGCGGTATGTGAGGTATTCCAGCACGCTGATAATTAGCGGCACGCAAGGGTAACCCTCGAGCCATTTCCAATTCTGGCCAGGTGCTTCGTCCGTGTTCATGTCGACCTGGTGGGCCCTCTACCTCCTTCGCAGGGCTTTACACACCTGCTCACCATGGTTGATCGACCCACCAGGTGGCCAGGGGTTGTCCCCGCTGTCCTCCATGACGACCTCGGACTTGTCCCGGGTGTTTCTCTCTTCCTGCATCACCCGTTTCGGCACCCCGTCCATCATCACTTCGGACCGGGATCAACAGTTTATGTCAGCGCTCTTGTCACCAGGGTCATTAGGGGCAACGGTACAGCGTACAACTGCGTACAACCTTCACCTTGTGCGAACAGTTCCACCAGTCCCCCAAGGCAGCGCTGCGGCAACTAGGTAGACCATTTACCATGGGTTATATTGGGGCTACGTTCAGCCCCTATTGACGACCTCAACGCATTACCTGCCGAGCTGGTTCTTGGTCAGCCGCTACGGGTCCCAGGGGAATTTTTGCCCTGCCACCCCGTCCGACAGCGGATCCTGTCGTGCCTTTCAGCTCTCATTTTCCAGGCCCCATTCACCAAAGTTTTCCACAGTCTTTTGTGCCTGCAGAGCTCTTGTCAGCTCGGTTTGTGTTTGTGAGACATGATGCTCACCACTCGCTTCTTCAACCCCTGTACGATCAGCCATTCCTGGTTCTTGAGGTGGACGTTAAAAGTTTCATGCTGGGAGCTGAGAGCAGATCCCTGATGTAATCCCATCTCCACCTTGAACATCTCTGTCATACCTATAGCCCACCTCACCAATATCTCACATCCCGTATACATGTCCTGAACCATTCTATGATAATAATTCAGGAATAACAATACCATAGTTCATCTCTCAGCACCCTATCGTATGCTTTTTCTAGGTCTACCAAGGCGCAATACAGCTCCCTCTGACCTTCTCTGTATTTCTCTACCTGCATTCTTAAAGCAAATACTGTATCTGTAGTACTCATCATAGGCTTGAAACCATACTGCTGAGCAAAGATTCTGTCTTCTGCTCTGAGTCTAGTTTCCAAAAGTGTGATGGTATCCATCTATAGTTACCGCAATTCTGTACATTTCCCTTATTCTTAAAAATGGACACCATCACACTTTTTCTTCATTCAGACATCGTCTCACTCTCTCAGATCCTGTTGACCATCATCCTCTTTAATGCCCTCCTCACTTCACCTTTACTAATGTCTGCTGCTTTTTGGTCCACAATAGTCACCTCTTCTCCCTTTCATTTTCCACATGCATTAGCTCTTCAAGTACTCTCTCCATCGTCCCATAACTCTTCAAGCATCTGTCAATACATTTTCCTGTCTATCCTTAATCACCTGGACCTGCTGTACATCCTTTCCATCTCTATCTTTCTCTTTATATAGTCCTGCAATTCCTCATTCCACCACCAAGTCTCCTTATCGGCTTTCCTTACAGACGACAAACCAAGCACTCCCCTACCTGTCTCCCTGATTTGCATTTGCTGTAGTTGTCCAGTCATTTGGAAGCTGTTCCTGACCACCCAGAGTGTTTTTCAACTATGCCCTGATAACCATGCAATGACTCCTCTCCTTTCAGCTTCTACCACTTAGTCCTCTGTCCTGCCTTGTCCTCTTTATCTTTCTTGCCACCAGATTCCCCCTACAAATTATCATACTATGCTTTCTGGCTACACTCTCACCTACCACTGCTTTGCACTCACTGATCTCCTTCAGATTATTATCATAAGTAGTATTGGTATTAGTATTATTATTAGCATTACACTCAATGTTTTTTTTTTTTGCTATTCACTGTCATCTCTTACTAGTAAGCTGTATGAATCCACTAGTAAGCATTATGAATGCAACCCAGAATGGAGGGAAACATGATTGTTTCAGACCCCAGCAAAAATGTCTTTAAATTTTTCAATAGTTTTCTACAAAAACTATGTGTAACAATTATCACTTAAAATCAAGTGTCATACCACTATGCCTGACAGAACAATTTTCTACTTGTAAGCCATGTTTGCTATCTTAAACATGTCACATTTATTAAGCCAGAATATGAGAATTCCTCTACCACAAGGGACTCAGTAAATGCTCTGTTCCATTTTTTCGTAACACAACTTTCTTTTAATCACAGGAAGCAAATCACTAGTAACACCTAAACTTCAATCTCTATTAGGGTGAGATGGCTTCTTCTGTGATGGTTGTTGGATGGCAGGGTGATGTCTCTGTCGTAGACATAAATCATGCCACATAAACTCAGACAGATAATGACATTGAATATCACACACATGATCTTCAAGCACACATTCACTTCCTGTCAGGTGACAATTGCTCTGTTAGAGCAACAACTGGGCCTTAATCTATCCCCTTGGCAACAATCCTGGTTACGTTGTAGAATAATGCTGACAACATATGTGGTGAGCAGTCACAGACATGCACACAGACACACACATACAGAGCCACAAACACAAATACTATGCTGTGTCTAGATTTATTGGACGGTACTCAGATATGGCTGATAGGGTTAATTTGCTGTCAAGGGGCATGCTGGGAGACTGACCAGATTACTGCAGAGACTTCGGGGAGAGTCAACAGAGACAGAAAGCAGAAGAGGCATTAGAAAAGGAGAAGGACATAAATTTTGTTGATAGATGAGTATGACTAACTCTGTGAAGGGGAGCTGGACGAAGATCCAACTTATGCCTGCTAAATCTTATGACAAGTTTTAGAGAGAGAGCAAGAGATAAGAATGCAAGGTTTAAAATTAAATCAACTTTGGATTTGTATGTGTGAATGTGTGTATATATGCATGTGAATGTGTGTTAGAATGTTACATTCCTTCAGGACTTGTTGGGGTTGCTTGGGGATTTGTCTTAGTACCTACACTGTTAAAGGTATGAGTAAAAACAGGGACAAACTTTTGATGCCAGAACTCCCTGTGCTTTCATTCTTTCTCAGAAGTAAAGCTGTTTTAGCAAGGGCATTATTTATGTAAAAGTTCTGTTTTTTAAACTTGTGTCAGTGTGACGTCTTAACCATGTTGTTTTCGGGCAATTAAACTAACTAAAAGAGAAAGTCCCCAGTCTCCACATCCAAGATTGAAATGTGTGCTCTGAAAATGTTAATGTGACTTTGACTTTGCATTTTGTGCCAGACAGAATTTTGATGTGATTTATGAGGCTCAGGGTAAAGTTAGTCCGAAAGTTTCATGACTAAGTTGTGCTTTAAAACAGTCAGTGTAGATGACAGGCACACTTCAGAGCCACTCTGACAGCTATTGTTGGCTCATTTTGTCTCCAGACATCAACACATGTTTAGTAATTGGCTTCATAAAGAGTGATGACCAACAGATAATCTCATCTCATCTCAGTTACATCAAAATATATATCAGAAATACATCATATATCAACATCTGAAGACATTGTTCCACATTTTGTCAGTTGTTATCACAACAGTACAGAAATCTTTGATTTTGAAACATGAATATTCAAATCCATTGTTCTATAAAATTTGTCTAAATGTGTTGATAATCATCAGTTGAGGATACAGTCATAATAACTACGATATCGTCATCATCATCATCATCATCATCATCATCATCATCATCATCATCATCATCATCATCATCATCATCATCAATATCAATTAGGAACAATTAGTCCTTTGCCTCTTATATTTATGTAAACTAAAGCAATAGATGCATGACCTATTGAAATCACATACATTGTTGTGGATAGCCAGCTAAAGATGTGGTTGTGTGAAAATATGTCAGTTGTTAATGCAACAATTAGCCTAGATGCAGATAGGAGGTTAAGGTGCAGCACCACAGGCCTTGTTAGACAAGTGGGACCTGCTGACAATGCACAGACAATGCCACATCATGGTACCTCAAGAAAGTCTATTTTAAGAATCATCCCAAATCTGCTGCCTGTTTTCTTAATCACAAAATCCTATCCATGGTCTTCCAAACAAACAACATCAATATTCAATAACAATGTATTCAGCTACAGAAATGTATATTGCATAACTGCATGATTTTGATTCTTGCTTGTATAATGCTATTCATTACCATGTTTTGGTCTCTAGTCTGATCATTATTAAAGTACCAACAAACATGCAACCACATGGAACATTTTAAAAAATGCACAGAAGAAGTTCTGTTATTTCAGGTAGAAGTCATTAGGTAGGCTCCATCTTTGTCAATTAAATTTACACCAATGAGGTCTTTAGGCTAAGCTTTTTGCTAATGGCCTAAAAACCTGATTATCAAACTTCCTGTCTTCAGAGAAAGTCTATTTCCAGCTGTTTTTTTTTCCATAAGGGCCTTTGAAGTTTTACAAAAGGCTGCAATGGGAAGCATGAGATTGAGCCTGAATGTGGTTATTATGTGCAAAAAGCATGAGAATTGGCAGCAATTCCAAATGGAAATAGCTTGTGAAAAAAATACTTGCACTGCAATGGCAGCAGCAATACCAGCCTGGTTTTTACCTGATATCTTCTTCTTTCCTTTCGGCTTTTCCCTAAAGGGGTCGTCACAGCAAATCAACCTTCTCCATCTAACCCTATTCTCTGTATCCTCCTCTCTCACACCAATTAAAGTCATATCCTCTCTCAAGTTGTCCATAAATCTTCTCTTTGGTCTTCCTCTAGACCTCCTGCCTGGCAGCTCCAATTCCAGCACCCGTCTACCAATATGATCACTATCCCTCCTCTGTACATGACCCAATCATCTAAGTCTGGCTTCTCTGACCTTCTCTCCAAAACATTTAACATGTCCTGTCCCTCTGATGGTCTCATTCCTGATCCTATCCATCCTCGTCACTCCCAAAGAGAACTTCAACATCTTCATCTCTGCGACATGCATCTCCACCTCCTGTCTTTTCGTCATTGTCACTGTATCCAAACCAGACGGCATCGCTGGTCTCACCCCTGTCTAGTACACCTTTCCTTTCAGTCTGGCTGAAAGTGTTCTATCACATAGTACCCCTGACACATTTCTCCACCCATTCCATATCAGCTTGAGCTTGTTTCTTTACCTCTCTTCCACATTCTCCGTTACTCTGGACTGTTGATCCTCAGTACTTAAAATCCTCCAACTTCTTGATCTCCACTCCCTGTAGCCTCACCTTCCCACCAGGGTTCCTCTCATTCACACACTTATATTCCATCTTGCTGCGACTAACCTTCATCCCTCTCCTTTCCCGAGTATACCTCCACCTCTCAAGATTTTCCTCAACCTGTTCCCTGCTCTCACTACAGATCACAATGTCATCTGCAAACATCATGGTCCATGGAGATTCCCTGTGTAACCTCATCTGTCAGCCTGTCCATCACCACTGCAAACAGGAAGGGGCTTAGAGCTGATCCCTGATGAAGTCCCACCTCTACCTTGAACTTCTCTGTTACACCTACAACACATCTCACCACTGTCTCAGAGCCGGCATACATGCCCTGCATACTTGTCCCACATCAGTCTAACATACTTCTCTGCCACGCCAGACTTCCTCATACAATACCACAGTTCTTTTCTGGGCAATCTGTCGTATGTATTTTCTAGGTAAACAAAGCTAATACTGCATTTATAGTACTCTTTCTGGGCATGAAGCTGCTGTTCACAAATGCTGACTTCTTCTCTCAGTCTAGATTCCACTACTCTTTCCCATAACTTCATTGTATGGCTCATCAACTTAATCCCTCTATAGTTACCGCAAATCTGCACATCCCCCTTATTCCTAAAGATGGGCACCATCGTACTGCTTCTCTATTCCTCAGGCATCTTCTCACTCTCTAATACCCTGCTGAATAATCTAGCCAGAAACTCTAACGCTACCTCTCCTAGACACTTCAATAACTCCACATCAGGACCAAGTGCCTTTCCACTCTTCATCCTCTTCAGTGCCTTCCTCACTTCACTTTTACTAATCTCTGCAACTTTTTGGTCTACAATAGTCACCTCTCATTCATCAGCTCTTCAAAGTACTCTTTCCATCTTCCCATCACTCTTCTAGCATCTGTCAATACATTTCCCTCTCTATCCTTAGTCACCTGGACCTGCTGTACATCCTTTCCATCTTTATCT
>CAAKHD010012972.1:8154-18840 GCA_901007705.1 Fistularia tabacaria | reverse complement strand
CTCTCGCTTTCAAGCCTTTCCGTTTTTCTTTTTTCTTCCTTTTCTGGTTTTTTTTTTTTTTTTTTTTTCCCTTTTTTTGTCCCCTCCCACTCCCCCCCCCACCCCCCCGTGACGCGCCATGACCCGCGTCGCCCACCTGATCATTTCCACGCTGTCGCTTCTGGCGTGGGCCGCCGCGGACGCCTCTCCCCCCGCCCGCGCATGGGCAGAGGAGTCGTCCGACCGCAAGGTGCGGGGCGCGCCCCCGGGTCAAGGGCGGGATGCGGGGTCAGAGGTCAAGGAGGCGCGTCGCCGCGTCAAGCGCGGTTTCATCGTGCCGGGGACGCTGTGGTGCGGATCCGGAAACAAGGCGCCATCTTATGAGGATCTGGGTGAGAATAATAATAATTATTATTATTAGTAGTAGCAGTATTGTTATTATTATTTTTATTATTATTATTATTAGTAGTAGTAGTAGTAGTGGCATTGTTACTATTATTATTATTATTAGTAGTAGTAGTAGTAGTAGTAGTGGCATTGTTACTATTATTATTATTATTATTATTAGTAGTAGTAGTAGTAGTATTGTTATTATTATTATTATTATTAGTAGTAGTAGTGTTATTATTATTATTATTATTAGTAGTAGTAGTAGTATTGTTATTATTATTATTATTAGTAGTAGTAGTAGTAGTATTGTTATTATTATTAGTAGTAGTAGTAGTGGTAGTAGTATTGTTACTATTATTATTATTATTAGTAGTAGTAGTAGTAGTATTAGTAGTAGTAGTAGTAGTAGTGGTATTATTATTATTTTTATCATTGTTATTATGTCATTATTATTATTGTCATTTTTATTATTGTTGTTGTTGTTATTATTATTATTAGTAGTAGTAGTCGTAGTAGTAGTAGTAGTAGTAGTAGTCGTAGAAGTAGAAGTATTAGTAGACTAGTTGTCTACTCTCACCCATGCTAATATTTGTTTACTTTCAATTGTCTCTCTAATTTATATTTATGCTCATATCTATAGATATTGCTAATGTTGCGCCCCTATGGGGATCCATAAAGTATAATCTTCTTCGTAGTGGTAGTATTTTTTATTCTTAGGAATTTCTTCCACTCTGTCCTGAGGGACAGACAACGTGAGATCTTCGAACCGCGCCTGTGGTTTTAGATTTTTAAATTGCCGTTTTGTTGTCAAGTGCGTTTCACTGTAAACGTTGTGTTTCTTATAATTGTTCTGTCGCTGCAGCAACAAAAATGTTCTTGTGCTTTTGGCCGCGTCACCCTTGCAAAAGAGATCTCAGTGTTGTTGTATTACCTGGTTAAATTCAGGCTAAAAAATTATACATATTATACATAAATATCATATATGATGTAATTTTTATTTATTCTATTTATATATAGATATATAATATGTAATTTATATAGAAATATTATATCATTAATATTATTAGAGTCCTCTGTATTGTAGATTTCGCTGTTGCGACGCTTAGATTTCCCCACTGCGGGATCAAAAAATGTTATATTGTTGTTGTTGTTGTTGATAATAACAGATTAGATTAGACTCAACTTTATTGTCTTTCCACGTGTACAAGTACAGGGCAATAAATGCCGTCTTGCATCAAACCAGAAGTGCAATTAGAAGTCAAATTAAATTAAATTAATTATAATAAAAGGAATGAGCCATTTTCTCTTCTTTTCTTTTACACATTTTTTTACAAGTACTCGACATCTTTTTCCACGAGGATGCTGATTTTTTTTTTTTTCAGCCTTGATTTTTATCATCATCCAGATCCCACTTTTTAAAATATGTTTTTAACTGTGCACCAGGAGAGGATTTCATCTCTCTGGCTCAAGTGCGGTGACAGAAAAGTCACATATTGTGACGATCATTTTATATATTTCAGCAATAGTACAATACAATAAGTAAAAGTACAAATTAAATAGTAAATTATGATAATAAAAAAATATTAGATGGTAAAACACAAATTAAAAGACTTCTCTTATCTATTCGACTAAACTTTTCAAGTTTAGAATCGAGAGTTTTATATATTTAAAAAAAGAAAAAAGATATTTTCCACTTGAAATCGTGGTCTTCCATTTACACCTGATCGATATTGTGCATTTTTTCCCGTGTTGTGACCCTGAGTCCTCCCACGAGGACGCTATGCGTTGCCCTCCTTGGCACGTTGGTGTCAGATATTCGAACTTTCTGCCCCTGCGAGTGGCAGGGAAGGCATTCGAAGCCTGAACGTGTGGAAAAAAAATGTCCATGAAACAACTGGAATCGCTAAAAGCTACGACGCAGCTCATCAGGAAGGACCCGTTTGAGGAGTTCTTGATGATACCAAGTGTTTTGGGTGAAAAATAGACTTGAAACGTTTGGCGAAGCTCCGATATCGTAAGACAATATCGTCGTCCCCATTCGGGGATCTTCTATTTTAGCTCAACTTACTTCATGCTCGACGAAAATGTTTAGGTTATTGACGTATTTACATCTTAAGGGAAGTTAAAAGAACAAAAAAAAAAACAAAAACAAAGCTGTGCCTAAAAAGGATACGTTTTTGTTATCTTATCTTATCTTATCTTATCTTATCTTATCTTATCTTATCTTATCTTATCTTATCTTATCTTATCTTATCTTATCTTATCTTATCTTATCGTATCTTATCTTATCTTATCTTATCTTATCGTATCTTAATTAATTGTATCATTTCGTAACGTATCTCATCGTATCGTATCTTAACTAATCGTATCATATCTTATCGTATCTTGTCGTATCGTATCTCGTCGTATCGTACAGTATCTTAACTTATCGTATCTTAACTAATCATATCGTATCCTATCTTAACTAATCGTATTGTAACTAATCGTATCGGAACTAATCGTATCGTATTGTATTTTATCATATCTTATCGTATCGTATCGTATCGTATCGTATGGTAACTAATCACATCGTAACTAATCGTATCGTATCTCGTCGTATCGTGTCGAATCTTATCTTATCGTATCGCATCTTAACTAATCGTATTGTATCGTATCTCGTCTTATCATATCTCATCGTATCGTAGCTTGTCGTATTGTATAGTATCTTATCTTATCTTATCTTATCTTATCTTATCTTATCTTATCTTATCTTATCTTATCTTATCTTATCTTATCTTATCTTAGGCCCAGAAAAGAGTTAAGAAAACAAGAAAAACGTCGCCCTTGAGCAACGTAACGGGGTTATGATGTATGACACTGGAACCTCTGAGCTAACTGCTGCCCTCTAAACCTAAATACCTTCATTCACCATCAAAACTAGCTATCGTCTCGGAAAATGGAGTAGTTTGTCCTGAGGACAATGGAGTCCTCATACGAGGACAGTGGGTCGATGTTCCTCTATAGTGAATCCACTGAACTATTTAAGTGTTTATTTTTATCTTTGAACGCCCGCCGGGGAGAACCTGGTCACATGGGCTATGTGGTTAAGTCCCAGCGGCTTCCTAATTAGCAGCGTCGTAGCTTGGTTACAACAGCTTACTTCGGTTTAATATCGAACAACAAAGCCTAGAAAGACTACCACAGATGCAGTATTTGCTTTGAGAATGCTAATAGAGAAGAACAGAGAAGGTCAGAGGAGCTGCATTGCGCTTTTGTAGACCTAGAAAAAGCAGACAACAGGACGCCAAGAGAGGAACTCTGGTTTTGAATGAGGAAGTCTGGAGTGGCAGAGAAGTATGTAAGACTGGTGCAGGACATGTATGCTGGTTGTGAGACAGTGGTGAAGTGTGCTGTGGGTGTAACAGAGAAGTTCAAGGTGGAGGTGGCACTTCATCAGGGAGCAGCTCTGAGCACCTTCTTGTTTGCAGTGGTGATGGACAGGCTGACATATGCGCCTAGACAGGAATCCCCATGGACCAGGATGTTTGCAGATGACATTGTTATCTGTAGTCAGAGCAGGGAGGTGGTGGAAGAACGTCAAGAGATGTGGAGGTTTGCTCTGGAAAGGAGAGGAATGAAGGTGAGTCGCAGCAAGACAGATTATATGTGTGTGAATGAGAGGAACCCGGATGGAACGGTGAGGCTACAGGGAGTGGAGATCAAGAAGTTGGAGGATTTCAGGTACTTAGGGTCAACAGTCCAGAGCAACGGAGAGTGTGGAAAAGAGGTAAAGAAACGGGTCCAAGCAGGTTGGAATGGGTGGAGAAAAGTGTCAGGGGTTCTGTGAGACAGAAGAACATCAGCCAGAATGAAAGGAAAGGTGGAGGAGACAGTGGTGAGAGCAGAGATGATGGATGGTTTGGAGACACTGACAATGAACAAAAGACAGGAGGCAGAGCTGGAGGTGGCAGAGATGAAGATGCGGAGGTTCTCTTTGGGAGTGACCAGGATGGAGAAGAACAGGAATGAGTCCATCAGAGGGACAGCACATGGTAGATGTTTTGGAGAGAAGGTCATAGAAGCCAGACTGAGATGGTTGTGTCATGAACAGAGGAGGGATAGGGACTATATTGGTAGACGGATACTGGAATTGGAGATGCCAGGCAGGAGGTCTAGAGGAAGACCGAAGAGAAGATTTAGAGAGAGAAGATATGAAGGTAGTTGGTGTTTGAGAGGAGGATCCAGAGAATAGAGTTAGATGGAGAAGGTGGATCCGCTGTGGCGACCCATGAAGGGAAAAGCCGAAAGGAAAAGAAGAAGAAGAACAAAAAAAACCCCACAAACATGTCCGTAGGAGAGCAATCACGTAGATTGACAATATCAAGCACAGGAAGTTGAACTCGCCCCCCCCACAATGAGGACATCAGCTCAGAAGTGGGTAAAGACGCTAATTTTTTTTTGCGGCTGTTTAATGTCCTCGTGAACTCTTCTGAGGACACAGCACGACAAATCGATATTCATTGATCGAGGTCTCGGTCGCCGCCGCTCTTGAGTTTCCTTCCCTTTGCTCCCGCTTCCGAACTTCCCTAACTCCGCCCCTTTCCCGCAGGCGTTTTTTCGGACACCGACAGCTGCTGCCGTGAACATGACCAGTGCAAGAACACCATCCTGTCCTTCCAGTCGCGGTTCGGCGTCTTCAACTCCAACATATTCACCATGTCCCACTGCGACTGTGACAACAAGTGGGTGTGCTTTGCTTTTTCGTGATGGGGAAAAAAAAACAAAAAACAAAACGGATGATTAGCTTAGCACGTAGCATCCTGAACGATTGTTGGTGCACAATGTCTCATCTCTCCCTGGGATCAAACATCCTCGCAAGCGAATGTAGTGATGTGAAATTTGTGTCAGGTTAGATCAAGTTTACGTTTCCGTGAGCAAAGTATTCGGCCAATCAGGTGCCGCCCGGCAGTCTCAGCCGGGGAGGTTATTTTTCATTATATTTTGCTTTCTTTCTGCACCTTTATCAAGTGATTCTATCATCTCGGTTTCAGACAAATGGCTTCACTCGTTAGACGGGTTTGGATTTTAACTGTTTCAGCAAAAAAAAAAAAAAAAAAAAAATCGGAATCAAGGTTGTTGTTTATTTGTTTTAATTATTTCTCTGTTCAAGCTTTCAGAGGAACACAAAAGTTAATATTCTGGAAATAAATAAAAATAAAATAAGCAAAGCTATTTCACTCCGAAGGCAAAAATTCATCCGCATGCAGCCTCAGTGCTAAAGTTAGCATCCGCTCAGCGGTCTGGAAGTGTAGTTAGCGTTAGCGTTTTTTCAGACAGCATAGATAGATAATAATACTTTATTGATCCCCATTGGGGAAATTCAGCCGTCCTTTTTAAACTGTCGTCTCGCCTCATTAGACAGGCGACGTCCAGTTGGCATCACGGAGAACATTAGCAGGGCTTGGAGGGAAAAAAAAGATTGAGGGAACATTAGCTTTGGATGTTAAATGCTCACGCTAACAATGTATACAAAGTGAAAACACCATTTATGATCTTAGAGGTTTTATTCGTAAAATGTTCCCGTCCGGAGGTTCCACAGCTGTCTGCGGCGGGCGAATGACAGCATCGCCGACGTGGTGGGCTACACCTTCTTCAACCTGCTGAAGATGCACTGCTTTGAGTTCTCCCACCGACTCCAGTGCACGCAGAGGAACTGGTTCGGGATGTAGGTGAACGTTCTGCTCTGCGTTCGGGGGGGTTGGTTTTCGTTCAAAGGCTCTCTGAGAATCTTCCCCTCCGCTCTCAGGTGCAAAGAGACGAAAATGGCTCTGTACGCCGATGTCCACCCGCCGACCCTCTACGAATCGTCCGCTCCGAGCGACGCCGGCGTCAACGGCTCTGTGGTGGGAACCGCGGGACACCCCGAAGTCCCTCGTCGGTTGTCCCTTAACGCGGCGGCCCTCACCGGAACGGCGACCCCCGTTAGCTCGACCGCTATCACCCCCGGCGCGGGTGCGGACGCCGTAGCGACGCAGAGCGCCGGGAACCCCACTCTATCGGAGCAGGACGCCGATGTCGCAGGTACTCCCGGTTACGTCCACCGTTGTCGTCGTCATGAATCAGGGAATAAAACTTTACTCGCGCTTCGGACACTCCCGTGCAAACACGAGCTTCAACAGGATGTGATCGTCGTGGGAGAGAGGAATAATGGAGTTAGCGTGCGCGGGGCGTTCCGGTCGTATTTGTCTTCCGGTGTTCACAGCATTATCTCACTCCGACCGTTTTCTTTTCTGCCGACGGATTTGTAGTTCACGGCGCTCGGAGAGCTTTAGCTCCAGACTGTTAGCATGAACAACTTCTCGTACAACATATATACTAGCTTTTTATGAGTTAAAGCTAACGGTAGGCTAACATGTACGCTCCTACAAGGACACCCCTGCCTTGTCAAGTGGTTCGACCAGTGGTTGTTAACCTGGGTTGGATGGAACCCCAGGGGTTCGGCGGAGGTCAAGACACAAACCCGACTCATATGATTTGTGATGACCAATAATGTGAGAAATAACAGATCAATTTCATATTTTATCAAAGGCATCACTTCTTTTCGTCATATGAGCAAAATTAATTTCAAGAATTTATTCAACAAAGGTTTTTGGAGAGGGATATAAAACAAAAACTAGTTAAAAACTGATAAAAAAAAAAACGAAAGACATATAGTCATTTTGCATAATATCGGGATTTATCCCAAAAATCTGCATTTTTGAACCCCAGTACCAAGTAAATCAAACAAAAAAACTTTATTTATCTCTGAATAGCGCATGAAAAAGTAAACCACAAATATTTTATGGGTTGAAAAGAATTAATAAAGTGTGATTTTCGTGATTTCTTTTTAATCAGAGTTCTGTTTTTGAAAGAAAATAAAATGTTTTAAACCATAAACGAAAAATCTGCATTTTTTTGGAGCCCAGTACCAAATACATCCAACAGAAAAAAACTTTATTTATCTCTGAATAGCGCATGAAAAAATAAACCCACTTTTTTAGGGGGTAGAAAGAATTAATAAAGTGTGATTTTAGTGATTTTGTTTTATTCAGAGTTCTGGTTTTTAAAGAAAATGTTATTTTTTAACCCATAAACAAAAAAATCTGCATTCTTGGAGCCCCACTGTATATGTCCGTTTTGAATTGGAAAAAAAAATCACATTTTAATTTTCCCATTAGGAAGGGTTGTGTGAATGCGCGTATGAAACTTGTGGGGTTCAGAACCTCCAACAAGGTTAAGAACCACCGCGTCAGACGTTTGTCGTCACCATGGAAACAGCAACTTTTGGTTCAGTCATTCTTCATAAACCACCAGAAAATAGAGCGAATTTTATTCCCCCCGTTGGAAATTCGACGCACAGTTCAATCGGTCGAGTTTTAGAAAAATGCCTTTTTGTCTCGATGTTACTGTGTATCTGATTTGCCGCTCTGCAGGCCGGCAGCAGGCGTGCAGCGTCTTCAAGGACCTGGACGACTGCGGGGCCCGAATCCCACCCCAGCAGACGAGGTTCGGCCTCCGCAACCGGGAGCCTCGGACCGTTTACCACTGCAACTGCACCTCGAGGTAGAGTTTCTGCAGAATACTTAAAAAAAATAAATTAATAAAAAAAAAAAAAACACAAGAACCGGGCAAGGAACTGACCGGGGAGCAAAAAAAAAAAAAAAAAACGTTTTAACCCTAAAAATGTGTTTATCTGAGTAAATGTGGGAGAATATAGAACAAACAGTATTTGGCCGGGCAATAAAATAACGTTTAGTGATAAATATTTTCCTAAATGTGTGCGTCGTCGTCGACTGTCGGCCTGCAAGGAACCAGACAGAAAAAAATAAAAGATGAAAAAAAGTAAAAATCCCCGCCCCCTTTGAGGATGGTCATCATTCTATGAAGTGTAAATAAAGATATCAGTAAAAAGAGCGTTTTTTTTTTTGTTTTTTTTTTAAATTAGTTTTAACAATGGATGGAAAGGAGAGAGAAAGCAGCAGTCAGGGGCGGCTGGAAAAATCAATTATTTATTCCAGCGCCCTCAGACAATTCAGCTGTTATTACTTGTATTCATCATTTCTAGTTTGTAGCTGCAGGGCTGTAACATGCTAATGATTTCATCCATAACTTATCGAAAGAAAAAAAGAACTCGGACGACTCATTTTTAAAATGCCGCTAAGCCAGATCTTTTTTTTTTTTTTTGCTTGTTTGTTTTTTTGTTTTGGGAAATAATAATAAGCATGGATTGATATTTGAAAACTCAAAAAAGTATTTTTCAGCTTGTAACAACAGCAATACCGCCAACTACTTCAACTATTAATATGTATATGTGTGTATGTGTATATTGTGTTTATATGTGTACATATATTATATGTAGGTATGGGTCTGTGTGTGTATATATGTAGGTATAGGTGTGTATGGGCATGTATGCATTTTTATGTGTGTATATATCTTAAGTGTTATTTTTATTTTTATTTTTTTTTTCTAATGTTGCTGCTGCAACACCCGAATTTCCCCTTTGGGGATCAATAAAGTATCTTATCTTATCTAATCTTAATACTATTTTTGGAACGACTAGTTATCATAATTGAGATGAGATTACATGAAAAAAGCAACATTTTATTAGGTTTTATTTGTATTTCTATGAATATATTTCTGTCTGCTTATCCGCTAAATGTAATGTGATTGCTGCTGTGGAAAAGTAAAACTATGCAGATTCGGCGTGGACGGCGGAGAACAGGTTTCAGTGGTTTTTGGGGATTATGTAATTACGATATCGGGAGGCGAACAGACTCTCCTCGTGGTCAGAAACCTCACCTGCCGCGGACGGGATGTGGGGTGAAGCTCCACCTTTCGTGTGTTTACACACAGCAAGATAATGGTGCACTCACCTTTGTGTGTGTGTGTGTGTGTGTGTGTGTGTGTGTGTGTGTGTCGGCTGAGAAAATCACACAGTGTGACATTGCCTAACTGAAGTCAGGCGCCGACACACATCCCCTCACGCGTTACATAACGTTGGGCGACTCCAAGGATCGAAATGGTCATCTTTGTTGTCCTCGCCCTTGAATTTTGGAAAAAATAATGACAAAAATGAAAAGGTGTCGCGCTAATGTCGGCTAATTTCCCTGTTTACCAGATAAATGAATCAATAAATCACGCAAAACTGTTGACGCGTGAATCCGTAGTTCGTCTTTCAGCAGACAAATTCATAAATAAATTATAAAATAAATAACTATAAATATTAAATAAAATATTTAATATTTAATTAAATTAAATAATTAAATAATTAATTAAATAATTAATTAATTAATTGTATATATATCTTATATATAAAATAAATAAAAAAACATGAATCTTATCAAGTTAATAACATTCACGTAATTTGTTTAGTGTATCAATGTACAATTATGATAATAATACATGAGTAATATTTATTTGCAGAATCGTTCAACACTTTACCATTTAAAACATTTTATTCCCATAAAGTTACTTTTTCTCTTGTCATAAGTTGTTTTTTTTTTTCTCCCTTCTGTGATTTTCAGAGTGGAAGAACTTTTTCCGTGTAAACCTTAACTTTATCCTCATCATGAAAACGAATGTAATGCAAGTACACACTTAGAAATACTGTGGAAATAAAAGACCGCAGAGTCATAATTCATTCAAATGTCGTTGTTTTTTTTTTTTATTTTTTTTATCACCGTTTGTTTCTCCACTCGCAGGTTCTTCCAGACTCTCTCCGAACGGAGCCGACCGACCGACCTGCAGACGGCGCTGCTGGGACACATTTCTCCCTCCTGCTTCCTGCTGCAGGGCTGCAGCACAGGGACAAAGTGAGAGCACACACACACACACACACACACACATGCAAACCAGGATTTGTGTTACTTTACAAAATGTTTCATTATGTTGAATCTCAAGTGCCGCCGAATTCAAAGATCTCACGATTTCAGGTGTGAATGTCAGTTTGAGGAGAGTGAAATTGATCAAACTGCAGCAGCATCTAGTGGCCAATGGGAGGAACAGACCACAGGAGCCCTGTTTGTTCGGATTGTTCTTATTTATGCGACAGTATATTTGTACAGTTGTTCCTCGCTAGAACGCGGTTCTACTTTGGCGCCCTCGCATTTTCCGCTGTTTTTTTCAGTGCAATTTTGCATGTTTTTTGGGGGGGTTTTGGCAGCGCATTGTTTTCTGCATCCTGATTGGCTAAGGGGCCGTAGACCCTTGTCCATCCACCTCCTCCGTAGCGTGTCTCTTGTTCGGCTCGACACGTTGACATCTATCTTGCGTCCGAAGTGCTGCGCGTTTGCACGTTTT
>CAAKHD010012971.1:0-25476 GCA_901007705.1 Fistularia tabacaria | reverse complement strand
AGATGCCTGAAGAGTGGAGAAGAAGTGTGATGGTGCCCATTTTTAAGCATACGGGGGATGTGCAGAATTTTAGTAACTATAGAGGGAAAAAGTTGTTGAGCCATACAATGAAGTTATGGGAGAGAGTCGTGGATACTAGACTGAGAGCTGAAGTCAGTATTTGTGAGCAGCAGTATGGCTTCATGCCAAGAAAGAGTACTACAGATGCAGTCTTCACTTTGAGAATGCTCATAAAGAAGTACAGAGAAGGTCAGAGGGAGGGACATTGCACTTTTGTAGACCTAGAAAAACCATAAGACAGTGTGCCGAGAGAAGAACTCTGGTATTGTATGAGAAAGTTTAGAGGAGCAGAGATGTTAGACTGGTCCAGGACATGTATGCTGGCTGTGAGACAGTGGTGAAGTGTGCTGTAGGTGAAACAGAGAAGTTCAAGGTGGAGGTGGGACTTCATCAGGGATCAGCTCTGAGCCCCTTCTTGTTTGCAGTGGTGATGATCAGGCTGACAGATGGGGTTCGTCAGGAATTTCCGTGGACCATTATGTTTGCAGATGACATTGTGATCTGTAGTGAGAGCAGGGATCAAGTTGAGGAAAATCTTGAGAGGTGGAGGTATGCTCTGGAAAGGAGGGGAATGAAGGTTAGTTGCAGCAATACAGAATATATGTGTGTAAATGAGAGGAACCCGGGTGGAACGGTGAGGCTACGGGGAGTGGAGATCAAGAAGTTGGAGGATTTCAGATACTTAGGGTCAACAGTCCAGAGCAATGGAGAGTGTGGAAAAGAGATAAAGAAACAGGTTCAAGCAGGTTGGAATGGGTGGAGAAAGGTTCCAGGGGTTCTAGAATGAAAGGAAAGGTTTACAAAACAGCGGTGAGACCAGCAATACTGTATGGTTTGGAGACAGTGGCACTGAACAAAAGACAGGAGGCAGAGCTGGAGGTAGCAGAAATGAAGATGTTGAGGTTCTCTTTAGGGGTGACGAGGATGGGTAGGATCAGTCAATCAAATTAGTCCATCAGGTGGACACCTCATGTTAGATGTTTTGGAGAGAAGGTCAGAGAAGCCAGACTGAGATGGTTCGGCCATGTACAGAGGAGGGATAGGGACTATATTGATAGGGATGCTGGAATGAGAGATGTCAGGCAGGAGGTCCAGAGGAAGACCGAAGAGAAGATTTATGGACGTAGTGAGAGAAGACATGAAGGTCGTTGGTGTGAGAGAGGAGGATACAGAGAATAGGGTTTGATGGAGGAGGTTGATTCGCTGTGGCGACCCCTGAAAGGGAAAAGCCGAAAGGAAAAGAAGAAGATCCTTTATATGTACTTTCTTCTGTCTACAAGGCTGCTGTGAGATCAATTAAGTCTATCCTATCTTGAACAATGTCCAACAACCTGGCGCACAAGAGGGACACATACTAAAATAAAATGTAAAATAGACATTAGGATCAAAATAGTCAATGTCGATCAATTAAACACCATACAAGCATTAGCGACACACCGAGAGAGGGCAGGGTGCATGAATAAATTTAAACATGGTTCCCACTATGGAAAAAGAAATACCTGAAGAAACATTCAAGTACTTGAAAGGCAGCACTGAAGAATGGAAAACCCACTACAGACATAGTAGTTGCATAGTTGATATATACTCTGGAACCTTGCTGGGCCAAGGATGAATATTTGACCAGTGGAGGATCTTTACTTGTATGTCCACATTCCATCGCAGCAGTCCACTAACATCACTTGTAATTATTGTTTCAGTGCTGAATGTGCAAGAGTTTAATTATTTATTTATTATTATTCATTAAAATACACAAATTATCTCTGGGAAAGGGATGTTCTTCAATATCCTTAAATGTAAATATTTTTCTTCTTCGACTTTTCAGGGTTTTCCTTGAACAATAATAACAAAGGGCCGAGGGACCTTAGAGGTTCTGTGTCTGGGACCATGTGCATTTTAAAATTGTGTCTGCTTTCCTCTCACTCCTGTCAGTAATTAATGTTCTCAGTGAGGATGAAGTCATTAACATAGGTTAGTCTCTACACTTGCATTCTTATTGTTGCCAATAAAGCCTTTTCCTTAAACCTTTTCCGCTTCTAATGATTGACAGTAGTGTGACGTCAGAGCCTCAATGGCATGCCCTGCTTCCGATTCGCCAAGTTACACCACAGCATGCTGTGCTTCCCCTGTATGACAACATACAGTGTGTTCTGGGCTGTATGACATCACAGCATGCCTACTCAATTTACATTTCAGTATTTCCAATCTTTCAATGGAGCTTTTGTACATTTGGACTAAGTAAGTTAACTGTTTTTTTGAATTTATGTGTTTATTATTTTTGGCGTCGCTTCAACGATTTCTTCAGCCTTTAATTTTCTTGTTACCGCAAATGTAATAACTATTGGGTCCGATAGAGGCGCGCTTCCCATACGCTTCAGAATTTCACCGGAGCTTCACAAGTCCTTCTCTACTGCATCTGCGATTAACAACTGTCTTCGACAATGGACGCGGGGTTCTTCCGCGTAAGATATTTATATAACTATTTGAGTTGTGTGTTTGTTCTGACGCTTTACTAAGATGTGCATAAATTACACCTCTAATAGCTTGCTCAGTGGCAACCCTGTTAGAAACGTTGGGTTTTGGGCTACGACTATCAACTGAAACATATTTGGATTTTGCCACGCGCTCTGACCTACCGGGTTCCTTACTTGCGATTTACTAAATGTGAAATCTACTCTACAGTATTTTTGCATGGGACGCTATCCTACCGAAACTCCATGGCCTTTTGGGGTGGCTCAACAGATACATTTTAAGAAAGTCAATCGTCTGATTTAGCTAACATTAGCTTTTTCCTAGTCTTGGATAAAGATGGCGCCCGGGCCGTGCATCGTCTCTGTCTTCACGAGCCGGTCATAAATGCGTATACGCCAGCGTTAGCTCAAACCAGGAAACCATCGCGTTCATGTCACAACAGTTGGAGAAATTGCCTTGTTTTCAAGCTCTTATCCGTTGTGGTTTGATTATTTCTATTAACTGAACACATCACTAAATTAGCTAGTTAGCACAGTGCTATCTGACTGTGACTACGCAATCTTAACGTGCTGCGGTGTAATTTATTGTGTTCACTTGAAATTACTCTTATCAGCAGGAAAGATACCAATATCAATAGTGAACTTTAATTAACTCTTAAATTAACGTTATAACGAATCTCCAAACCTGTTTTTTTTTCGCATTTATGACACTGGGCTAATACAGATGTCATGACTCTGTGCAAGGTAAATGTAAATCATAACAATATGTGAATTCAAATAACATTGGAATTTTCTCAAGGGCACAAGTGCGGAGCAAGACAACCGTTTCAGCAACAAGCAGAAGAAATTGCTAAAGCAGCTGAAATTTGCAGAATGTTTGGACAAAAAGGTATGTTATGCTTCAACTAGTGTTTCATTTCTGTATCACACATTGTTTATCAGATAAAAGTTAATGATTATGCCTGGAGATGGCCTATTATAGTAGGTAATTGAGAAATGAGAACTCCATGAAATTGAAATCCCAACTGCTCCACACCATCGTTTAAAGTGATTATATCCAAATGGTACTGTGTTTACTTTTAAGGTGGACATGACCAAAGTTAACCTGGAAGTCATCAAACCATGGATTACCCAACGAGTGACCGAGATCCTAGGGTTCGAGGATGATGTCGTCATAGAATTCGTATTTAACCAGCTTGAAGAGAAGGTAACGTTTTTAATTGTGGTTCTTTTTTTTTTTTTTAACAAAACATTAATAAATTGGGCATTGTTTAGAAAAGAAGGGTTACAAACAAATAATGCTGATCCTAGTAAAAACACTGAATAGGTAACGTAGAAATTGGTGTGAAACTGATTCTTAATACCTTACGAAAAATGTGTTATTGTTATGTGATAAAGTGCCTTTATTCAGCATACTTCTAATGATGATGTGATTTATGATTTAAAAGGCCTGAACCAATATGGATGTTATACCTTGCATCAGAAGTATAGCACCAACACCTAATTAGCTCTCTCCTGAGCCCAAAGTCACTGAGTCCAACTCTCCCTTCATGATGCAGTGTGTGGTTTGAGGTGAGTTGTATGCAGGGCTTACCGGTATCATGTCAGTGAAAGACACCTAAACAATGCCATGATCATATTCTTGGTATATACCAACAATCATTAAATCGTCCAGATCCCTTTACAATTTGAGAAATATGCTCAAAACAGGAAGGTTAAACTTAGCTCTGTTTGGGGTAACGTTTAACAATGTTTAACAATGTTTAACATCTTTACAGTAAATTCAGAAGTAATTTGGACCCCAAACTTAAAAACCTAGTTTCAATTTGTAAATTGTCTTCTCCACTTTCAATGGATGACTATACCAGCATTTACACAATTGACTGTTCAAAAGTAGGACCAGCATAAAAAAGATTTTAAACTTAATTAGTTATATGTTATATAACCCTCTGATTGGAACCAGTGTCTCACTTATATATGGTCAGTGGTATCACAAATGTTAAGGGATACCTATTCTTAAAGTTTTTTTATGGCGTGGCTTTTCTGAATGTAGTTCTCCTTTGGAGCTTCCGGATTACCTATTTTTATCTCAACAATTTTCTAAAAAAAAACTTGATATTTTCTAACATATGAACCTTTTTTCCCTTTTTTCAACCTTTTAATATGTTTGTTCTTCATTTAATAATTCCTTTGGCTCAGAAAATAAAGAAACTCTATACAATAAATAAGCTTCAAGTTCTCTATGCCATTCGGTATTTTGGTTTCCATCCAAATGTATTGAAATTTTTTTATGTTTTCTTAAAACTTTACCAAAGAAATGATCAATTTGTTTCCAATTCAGGTCAACCTGGTGGTGACACCATTTCGTGGTCAGTAGTCGTCAGTGCTGAATAAAAAAACACCTCTATACCCAGATGACATAATTATAATGCCTAATATATTTTAATTCCTCTTAAATGATCCTGTAGAGCATTCACCATTACTTGGATTATTTCAAGAAAATTATAATGTCATCTTATGTTATCACATTTATTTTTGGTGATCAGTTTTCACATTTCTGGTGGAGGAACTCAGTACTGCATGTCACGTCTTCCAAGCATAAAATATTTTTTATAGTAGTTTGTGGCATTTATACCTAGGGCTTGCTTTATCCGTTAATTGATAAGGCCCAGTGAAACAGGTGGATGGAAACCTTATTGATGTGTCAAACTGCCTGGGATGCCTTGGCAGTGGGTAATTTCCAATGCACAGGCTATTTGCAAGTATATTTTAAATAGGATAAAAACACCTTTGTCATATCCATCTAATTTTTTTTAAAGAGCATTATGAGGTTATCTAACATAAAAAAATGGTGATATGATTGTGCAGAAATAACATTTACCATTCACATCTAATCCCTAGAGATCCTGAAAGTCAATCAATTCCTATAGAATATTGGGCTGGGAAGGACTGAAAGCTAAGTTTTAAAGGGTACTGATGCATATTGGTAAAGAAGAGAGCAATTATGGTTTCTCAGTCTTAATTTTCAGTTGTTGAACAAGACTCCTTTTCTGTGTGACTGTGTACTCATTATTGCTTGTTCGTCTCTTGCAATTTAGATAAATGATATAACATTAAGCTCAAGGTGGTTGAGTCTCAAGCAGTAGGGAGGCGGAAGCAAGCCAAGGGAGCTCCGTGCCCACTGATCCCACGGGACTCACTGAAGACACCGGAACTGTTCTTGCAGTGTTGGGTTTTAATGCACTCTGTATTGTGGCTATTTGTTAAACTCCTGAAAGCGTAAACTGGGGAGACTGTTAAACATGAAGCGGGTGGAGGGTTGGGGGTACAACAATGTCAAGCAGTGGGTATAGTGCTTAGGAAATCCAAGTTATTTTTATAATAGACTATGTTTGAGAGATAACATTCAGAATTGGCCATAACAGCAATATTGCATGCTGGTTTTTGTATTTCTAGATATGTCTCCCTTCAGCTGTCTCGCACTCTAACTTGTATACATTTGTGTACAATTAGAATCAATCCCACTTTAATTTGCTAGGTTATGAGCTCGTCATTGAAAACAGGGATATTAAATACAGTAGTCAGTGTCTAACTTATATGATTAACTATGACAGGTGTAGTTTAGCAAGGGCTGGAATGTAGGCAGTCCCATATAAGGAAGCCTACTGCCCCCTGGAATTTTTCCTTCTACTATTTAAACGTCAATATTTTTCTTTTTTCTCTCCCCCTTTGTGTCTGTGTTACAGCATCCGGATAGCAAGATGATGCAGATTAATCTAACTGGCTTCCTGAATGGGAAAAATGCCCGGGAGTTTATGAAGGACCTGTGGCCTTTGTTGCTGAGTGCTCAGGAGAACATTGCTGGCATCCCATCTGCTTTTCTAGAGCGCAAGAAAGAGGAAATCAAGCAGAGACAGGTGAGCTTGTTCTGAGGGATTACAATGGAAAATGGCTCCATTATCTGCGAGATGCTGATATATTGCAGCAGTATTTTTGTATGCAATGCATATACCTTTAGAATCCAGTATTTGAAACCTAATGTTTCATTAGATTTTTGGCCAGTGCCAGTGACCAAATCTCCATTATTGCTTTTGGCAGATTGAACAGGAGAAACTGGCTTCTCTGAAGAAGGTGGATGAAGACAAAAAGGAAAAGGACATTAGAGAGAGAGCTCAGTCAAAGAGTCCAAGGAGGTACAAAAGATCCTTCAATATAGCTATCATAGAATGGAGACTGGATATTTTTATGTAGAAAATATGTACCTCTGTTTAGGAGGAAAACAAGGTCACCCTCACCAAGGCGGAAGTCACCATTGAAGCGGGAGAGAAAACACAGCCCCTCACGCTCCCCAAGGCGTAAAGCAAGTCCAGTTGGAAGTTCACCCCCTCCACCATTGATGCAGCTTCCTACAAAATCTGTGGAGACGATTGTAGAACCTGATACATCAGGAAGGGCCATGCCTGAACCAGTCATCCAAGAGGCTTCTTCCACTTGGTTTGTTCTTAATGTTCTTTGCTTTGATTATTAAAATTGTCATTGGCAGGAATTCGTTCAATGTTAACCTTTATTATTTCCACAATTTGTAGTGTGGTTTTGCTTGGATTTTCATTTTTTTCTTCTCAAGCTCTTCTGGTTTGTAATTTTCGATGTGTATTTTCCACCATACTCTACTTTTCCACGCCATAATGAGGTGAATGTATTGTCGAGTTATATTTTTAAGAGAAGATTTAACCTTCCTTCTCTGACCTATAGTGATACACTTGTGGAGGTGGTGAAGGCGGACTCTGTTTCTGAAGACAAAGAACCCTCACCACAGAAAAGTAAGAAAGATGAAAGGCCAAGATCCAGAGAAAGGGTGAGGGATAACAGGAAGGAGAGACCTCACCACCGTTCTCGTTCTCATTCTCGATATCGTAGGCGACGCTCCCATTCAAGGTTAATTCTCACATTTATAATATTATGTGTCCTTCAGGCTAAAAAAATAATTCTCAAAAGTCAACGTTACAGTACACCTTTTTTCAGGTCATACTCCCCACGGAGACGGCAGAGTCCCAGGAGGAGGGTGTCTCCTCGTCGAAGAAGCCCTCCCAGACGAGGGCCCAACAGCTCCAGAAACCGACATAGACGTTCCCCAGTCCGCAGGTTTGTCACTTGCCAACACTTTCAGGGTTCACTAGGCCAGCTTAGAGGTTCCTGAGGAACCTCAAATCCTTTTATTATCTCATCATAAAAAGTCCAAGTATTGAATTTCCATAGAGTTGTATAATTAGCACTAAGTTTTATGAGAACATTGCATCCCACAATTGCAAGATGTGAGAATGTGGTTTTTGGATTACAGGCGGCGATCACGCTCTGCTTCGTCATCAGGCAGCAGCTCCTCAGGGTCTCGCTCACCGAAAAAAGCAATTAAAAGAATATCTAATTCCCCACCACGAAAACAAGCCCATCATCCTGAAACTTCTATTAGCCCCACCAGGAAAGATAGACGGTCACAGTCTCCTCGGATTAGAAGAGGGCGAGGTTCTGCATCCCCGCCCAGACCAACTGGTATGATGTTCTTCAGTCTTTTTCTAAAAGCGGACACAGTGCACCAATTTTCTTGGCTCTCACCAATTATTATTATTGAAAATGTCTTTCTTTCATTCTTGTCAGAACAATGGTAAAAATACATAATTTTGTTTGCTTTAGAAGAAGGCTTGTCTTTTCCTTAGTAACAAAACTCGATAATTTCTAATGTTTAATAAAACATGCCTTGTTTTTCAGGTTTGAAGCGAAAACCAAGTGCAAGAGCTGATTCCCCATCTGACAATTCAAAATCGAGACTGTCTGAGGCGTCAGAGTCTGGTAAGTGTTTAAAAGAACCATGACACCTTTTGAGTATACCTTTTCAGATGGCAACTTTAAGTTTCCAGTTCTTGAAACTTTTGGCCTGAGGTTGATACTGTGGATACTGTTCTTTTCAGTGGTAGGAAAAACAATCTCAAACTTAAACTAAAGTGGTTTTAGTTAAAAGACTAAAGGGATTTGTTTATCCTTGGCTGGCAAAATATATGATTCTTCTAACAGATTGGCTACACATCACACCACTGTAACTGATAAACAGCGAGGGGGTTGATGTTAATGCTCACCATTTTACTGCAACTAATGTATAATTAAAAAAATGTGCACACCATGTATCAATCAAAATTTGAAATAAAAAAAAAGGTTTGAATATGTCTATAGCATAATACTCTTGTCCTGAGGACACTGCTCTTACATATATCAAATTTTCTCCTTCAATTTCATCCATTTCAATGTCTTATTTGATTCTGCCTTGTTTTCCTATTGTTATTTATGCTTGTATTTACCCAATGTGGTCACTTCAGACACACAGCTGGACATAGAATCTTATCAAAAACAATTTGTAACCTTTTTTTAAGCAGTACAGCATCCAGTTGCAATATACATACATTGTTAAATTGCACCATGATGCCATTTTGATACCTCGTTTTAAGAGAAAATCATCAAATCAACAAGATGTTTTTTTTTTATTATTTTTTTTTTAATTGGTAACCCTCCCATGCTCTACATTTCAGAGGAGGATAAAATTGAGAAAGGAGTGACAGCCGATTCGGTGCAGCAGCGTCGACAGTATCGCAGACAGAATCGACAGTCGTCATCAGGTTATAATTGCTTTTATCATAAACATTTATTTCCCTGTATCTAACTCGGAACGGAGTTTCCACTCTTGTGCATTTGTACTCATGGTCTTTGGAAGATGTGCCTTAATCGTGAAATTGGTTTTGTCATTCCTTAACCAAATACTGTAACTGGAGATTGCTATTAAGTTGTCCTCTGTGTTATTGGTCATAGATACAGGTTCTTCCTCCTCAGAAGATGAAGGCCCTAAAAGGCCAAAGCCTGTGTCAGGTGCTAGAAATGGAGATGTTAAAAGGAGGCGTAGCCATACACCATCCCCACGGAGGCGACATAGAGAGGTCTCTCCAAGGTCAGAATCGTAACAAGTATGGGGAGTCCATGTGATCCAAATTGAAAGCCAAGAAAAAAAAGTTTACTACATTTAGCTTTGTCAGTTTATATTTTTTGTATTTGTGTTTTTGCCTTAGGAAAAAAAGATCACTATCCCCTGGTGGACGCAGACGTCGTTCTCCATCTCCCCCCCGACGCCGTAGATCCCCATCTCCTCCTAGACGCAGGTATACAGTATATAGTAGACATGTTTATTATCGACATAAAATGAATGTCTAATGTTATCTAACTTGGTATTTAGAGAGTCCAACTACTTATCTTTGCCACTTCACAGATCTCCTTCCCCAACTCCCCGCCGAAGGTCTCCATCCCCTAGGCGTTACTCTCCCCCCATTCAGCGTCGCTACAGCCCCGCTCCTTTGCCTCGACCAAAGAGGAAATTGTCTAGCTCTCCCACAAAACGCCCTTCTCCAGGAATGAAGCGGCGTAGTTCCAGGTCCCCAAAACGCAGGAGTTCTCCTACTCAACGGAGGCGTACACCTCCTCTTACATCTCCACCCAGACAAAGGAGAAGCCCTTTGCAGTCCTCTGCACGGCTAAGCAGGGATACACGATCTCCAGTTGCGTCAGCCAGTCGCCTCTCCCCATCACCGGCTAACCGCATTCGCACTATTAGAGGTTCCACCAGTCCTCAGGGACGTTTTGAAACCTCTAGTGCATCTTCCAGTAGCCAGTGGAGACAGTCCCCCTCACACAGTGGTAAACCTATCCGCAGAGTTTCGCGTACACCAGAGCCACGCAACAACCAGAGGTATTCCAAGTCAATGATAATTTATTTTTTTGTGCATTTGTACATCAAAAGTCGTTTAGCATAAATGTATTTGCTGACATTCCCTTTGCCTTCCTAAAAGACCCTCAGAGAGCCCCCAGCCTATGAGAAGAGTGTCCTCCAGATCCAGATCCGTTTCTCCTCAACCAGCAGTTCAGAAACACCAAATCCCCCCATCTACTTCCCTCTCACCATCTCGATCTGTCAGTGGCTCCCCACCACCAGCCAAAAAGGCCAGTAGTGCATCAGGCAGTCGATCACCCAGCAAGGTTTGGCATTTAAGCTTGCTGATTTCTTTAGTTTCATATAGTCCTATAGAGCTACAGATTCATAAATTGGCTGTACTTTTAACCCACTGAATAACTTAACATTTTAACAAGCACACCCATTCTTTTCATTTTTGAAGTAAGCAATGTTAACAATTTGAGAAAATCTTTTATTAGTCCCATCAATAGTAAAATTGCATTTATGTAGTATGAACGTGGAAAGTGATAAACTGAGCCATCGATAAAAACAACATGAAAATGTCAGCAAATTACAAACGTTTTTGTAATTATGAACAAATATAGAGCTTATAAGGACTATTGATCTTGAGAAAAACTAGGTGCTTAAGCTTTGTCATACAATTGCAAACGCAAAACAGTCTGATAAAATAAATGCAATTAAGCACAGATCAGTGAGTAGTCGTAACTGCTATGTAATACCACGTTGGTGCTCGCATATCAGCTTCTTTATGCTAGTGTTAACTAAAAAAGACTCAAGCCTTCCCATAGACTTCCAGCACATCCAACATTGAGAGTAGGCTCTAAATCGAAGCAAATAAAATCAGACACCTTTTAATTTTTCAGACTTGATGCTGGATTATCTGTCTTCGACATCCAGTATTTTAGCCTAAGATCATGTTTTCGTCCAGACATTTATTTATCCTCATCTGGTAAATGTTTTTGTCATATAAATATTAATCATACTCTCTCTTTGAAAAGTAAATTCTGGTTTGTAATTTGCCTGGTCATATTTTTAGAATAGACCAAAAATATTTTAACATTGTTAGAATACAAATTCTGTTTTCAAACCGCAAAATGATTTCACAGACGTTTCTGTAGCTGCATGTACAGCAGGCCATGAATTGACAGGTATTGTGACAAGATGCTCTCCCGAAAGTATAGGACAAAACAAAAACAACTTAAGCAATAGTAACCCAGGGCAGTGCAGTTCCAGCAAGCAGGGACACTTGGGGATTAGGACCTGTGTGCCTTGCTCAAAAGCAGTTTAAAGAGAAGGGGAAACTGCTCTTGGTGTCAGACATTGGCCACAGGATTTTACTTTCGATATGCAGACAAAATATTCACTCATAGTGGGTTTTAACTTGCATCATATTTTAAATGATTTAAATTTCTGTGAAAAAGGTGGTGATTCGGGGATAATTCACAAGCGTCATTAATATACTAAAAAATGATCCCTGCATCCCCATTTGTAGTATTATGAAACATTTAACAATGTCCTTGTAAATGGTTTATTGCAGAATTCAGATGTTGAAGGTGGTGGAAAGAAAAAGAAAAAGAAGAAGGAAAAGAAACATAAGAAGGAGAAGAAACACAAGAAGCATAAGAAGCATAAGAGGGAGAAAGGTGGCACTACTGGCACTGGAGTTGGACAGGAGAACCAGACTGTGGATGAGGATGGAGATTCAAGAAAGGTTATTTCCTGTGTATTAAACTGATCAGGCTTTATGTCTTCTCTGATAGATGTGGGGGAAAAAAAACACACATTTTTGGATTTTAGTGTTAGTTTCCATGACCCAGCATTCTCAATTTTTGGCTCAGATGAATGAAATGTTCTTATCCCCTTAGGAATCTGACAGTGAGGTGGAGGACAGCTTGGATGACCTGGAGAAGCACCTGAGAGAAAAGGCTCTCCGCTCAATGAGAAAGGCTCAAATGTCCCCTTCACAGATGTCCTAAGAGCGAGAGTCGCTCCTTTGTTTTTTCACTTTCTCTTAATGTCTGTCATCAATCTGGTTCAGTTTTAGAATGTACAAACTATTCCTCTGTCCTTTGGTTTCTTTTACTGATTTGGTACATTCTGAAGAATATGTTGAGTGATTAGTCAGTGTATTATCTAATCTGTAAAAACTTGTGTTGTCCATACCTTTTTAAATTGTTAAGCAGGGAAATGATTTAAACTCTTGAGCTGGGTTATCTTTTTCCACAGTAGATTCCATTATGAAATGCTCGCATGTACAGTGACTTGTCTGATGTGCATGAACCACTGACTTAAAGGCTTATAGAGGATTAACCTTCATAAAGTAACACTGTTACATTGCCCTTTTTAGTGGAAATGGTGGGTCAACTGTGAGATATTATAAAGGCTGTAACAGAATGTCTTGTCCCATATAACTTCATAGAGGTGTGGCAATGTTTAACCTGCTGTTTTTTTTTTCTCTCTGGCTCTTAAGTAGTCTCCTTTGAAGACCCATAATCTGATGTGAGTAGAGTATGCTTTAATTTTCCCAACTGGATTGACAAGCAACTTAGTGTTGACCTTGCACCCAGCTAAACTGACTGCTTTGATTTGTATTCAGTAGCCCTAATTCATCCTTTGAAAATTAAACATTTTATAGGATTCATGCTTTGCTTGTGTTCATGTTTGAATTTTTTTTTTTCAGGTTTGTCTAATTTGTTGAAGTTTTAATGTGTGATACAGTTCATTCATGTGGGAAGGATAATAGCAAAGCTAAAGATGAAGCAGGCCAGCCCGTTGTTGGGTCAGCATTTTACCCCCGTTTCTAGTTGAGATATTAGCTCCTGACTCTTAGACATACAGGCAAACACATTTTACAAGTGAATAAAAAGAGTAAACTTTGCCCTAAAGCACATGTCAGGTTAGTCCCCTTGCATAATCACGGGGGTTTATTGAAAAGTACAAAGTAATCCAAAATCAAAGTCTAGAAAGTACTGAATTCAAAAAGGACCGACTTGGAGAAACTTAAGCACATACGCTCAAAAATGTGAACAAAATGCAGTTTACTGCTTTACAATGCCCTCTACTATATTTGTAAATCTTTAGACACCAAAAAACTGCGACCCAAACCTACGCCGTTTTGAAGGGTTACACGGTCAAAGTAAATAAATGACTTTAATATCCCGAGTCTTTAGTAGAGATATGCGACAGCTAAAACCCACCCTTTCGCTGGAGTGGAAAATCCTGTGACACCCCCGCATATGTGTGTCTCTTGTGTTTTGGTGTGTCCTGTAAATGACATCACGGCTTTAAATAATCCGTTGCGTCTTCCCAACGTCTTCGTCACTGAATCCAGGAGAGAGCGAGAGAGGGAGCGGTACGCTACCCAACATGTCTTTGTAGTGTCACTAACTTGAAGTTACGCTGCAATATAGGAACAATAGCGAATTGGAGGAAGACTTCATTCTCGAGATTAGTGCCTTCTGTGCCAGAGTCTACTTCATCGGGGAGACAGAGAATCCTGGTGGTTTGGGTGCTTGGAGAAGGGGAAAAAATAATTTGTCCGCGGTGAAGAGGACCAAGCTACGTCGGGCGTGGTAGCAAGAAAATAACTTATCTGTACCGCAAAACTCCTCTAGGAGCAACGATGTCTCTGTCGGTACCGCAGAACGGAGTGAAGGCGGATAATGAACCCACCATCGAGCTGTTTGTGAAGGTAGGACCATCGGCGCCCGCCGCCTCGGATAAGTTGGATATTGTTGGTGCAACAACCCGAACCGTCCAGACAAACGCTTCATTGCCGCATCGCCATCTGCCACGTGTTTGGCCCCTGATCGTCGCAGTCTGCCGGACCGCCGTTTATCTGGTGCTATATCTACGCCCGAGGGCATCTTTAAGACATTTTATATCCTTTCCCATCAAGTGAATCCCTCCACGAGTGCTAGCTGCCTAACCCCCGCGGTGTCACAGGCAGGGCGGATGCAGTTCTCACATCTCTGGGAAAGGACGGAACCGCTTGTTTCCCCAATTAGAAATGATCTCAAACAGGCGTTTCACCCCTTTAATCCCTTTGTTGTTTTAATGTTTTGGAAATGATTTTGTTCATCGTGATTTAACCCCCCCCACCACCTCAAGAATACCCGGCACAAGGTCTGTGCCTTGGATGTAAAATTAAGTTAGGGTCTCTTTGTCATCTCTGCTTTCAGTGTTGGTCGGAAGGATATGTTAGAGATTCAAAAATCACCACAGTGACTTGTTTAGTGATAGTGCACCAACGAGCCCGGGAGGATGGTTTTAATCTTTAGTAAAAGTACCTTATTTCTAAAATAACGCCCTGTTAACCCCAAAACTGCGCTTTCCTCGATTTTCCTGTTTTCTTTCCCGTTACCTTCTCATGGCGGGAAAGTAGGTAAGGGGAAAATGGGGGGTTGGGGTACGTATAGCTGGGACACAAGGGACTGGTACGGGGGGGGGGGGTTACTGACTCAACTGGGTATGTGGGTGGTCTTGCAGTCGCGTATCTCTTACGTGAACCACCAAGTAGCTCCGAAATATACTTGTTAAGGGAATTAAAAGTGGGGCTGTGTTACATTGTTATGTATTGCAATGTTTTGCACTTGGATCTGCAATGAACGCTATAGAACCGTGTACTTCTAATGGCTGCTGTGCTTTAAATCCACAATGATACTCTGTAGAAAAAAGAAGTTCAGGAACGGCTGAAAAAAAAAACTATTTTTGCTGTCCCTCTTTAACCTTGCTGCTCCGGCATTGTCCCGTGTGGTCTCCATCTCCGGCTTGCACGCAGTATCAATGGCGTTTACCATATGTTCGTGCGCTGCATTCAAACAGCCGCGGGAGACAAAGGCAAACGTGCAGGTTGCCATAGGTGCATAGCTGTGACCGGGTGACTCTGAGAACAGCTGACAACACACTGCGTGTGTGCCGTTCACACACCGCAGTGTGACATCTGTCAAGGCCATGACACCTATCAGAGGTGACTGATCGTAAATTGAAAAATTAGGCGTCTTTGTGTGAGTATATAATAGAGTTGCTGAAACACTGAAAAAAAAATTTAAGTTCCAGATAGATGTACGATCCTGTAAATTTGAGCGCCCGTCGTGTTTATTGCAACAGTTGTCCGGAACAATATGGGATTGCTTGTGTTCTCTGGTTCGAGGATGTGGATCAGCAATTTCTCTTTGTGTTTATTGCTCTAACCGGCTAAAAAGGACGATAACGACTCTGGAATAACGTGGATCGACCCATTGCCTTATTTCTACTCATAAGATTAGGTCTTGTTTTGTCCTCTCAATTATGTCTCCCCCAGTATCTTCTTTGTCTGTTGATAATTGTTTGTTTTTTCACACAGCTTCAGGCATGATATAAAAGGGAGCGGGTGCGGTTTTTTTTAGTGCTGTCGTAAAATGTCGCAAAAATTTTCAACAAGGCGGTCCGTCGAATGACTATCCCCCCCCCCCCTAGCACCGTTCTTTTGAAGACATCCAGTTCGTCCTTTAACCAGTTACGCTAACAAACTGCTGTTTGGAGCAGTTTATTGGCCACGACACTCTGGAGTGAGTGGAGGGGGCCCAAATAAGCAGTGAATCGTGTTAGTAGTTGTTTTCTACATCTTATGAAATTGTTCAACTTTTTATTTCTTAAATAAATAGCTATCAGGCTGCAGAGCCTCCTGCCTCTTTCATCCTTTTCCCAGCACTGACGTTTGAGCCAGTGGATATTCTGGAGAGCTACGCTTTGTCTGGATGGCATCAAGTGTTGCTTTGTTTATGTATGTCCTCAAGGAAAGCCCCTGAGATGGAAACCTGCAATCTACACGAGGGCAGCTGCAACAAAGTAATGATTCTTTTAAGATGACCAGGTTTAATAGCCTGCTTTGCAGAATGAATAAATGCTTAAAATAGAATAATTTTCACACACATCACGAGGAAGCAGTCCTTGGAATATTTTTCATCCATTTCATCCAACAGTCTGCAAATGTGATGACTATGGTCTTTTGTAGTTATTCAGTAAGCCTTGAGATCTATTACTATCAGTTGCAACATGTGACAAGCATATTTGGCCTTGTGCTGTACTGTTTCATAGAAACACAATGACCTTTTTTTTAGCAGTTTAAGTGCTCCAGTCATAACATTTTTTTGTAACCAGTCAACCATTTATTTAACGTTTTGGTAGATGGCAAGCAGTACCAACGTAACCTGCTTAATTTTAAGGTACAAATGTCATCTTTAAATAAGTGATGTGTCTCGCCCTTGGGTGTATTTGAGGCAAGTAAGTGCTGCTTTCTTCTTTATAGGAAAATCAATAGAGCCGTTTATTTCTCTCAAGCAGTAAGCAATGCTTTTGTCAGCATCCAGAGTTTAGGGACAAAGATTAATGGTTTGTTAACTCCCTGCTCCTAGTTTTTCACTTGAATGGCCCTATGAACACCAAACAAAATCCAACCATCTGTTTTTTATTTGGTCTTTGGGACTGCGGGTTTGATTCAAATATGTGCGAGAACCGCTCATTCATGGATCTGTATGTTATGCATTTATTAATATAATCTTTACACAACAGGAAAAGGCAAAGTCTCAGAAACAAATGGTTACATGCACTAGACGATTCGACACAAAACTAAACATCGAGGTAATGAGGATTCATTGTAATACAGAGAAAAAGCTGTACTCCTAATTTTGTGAACTTTGTGAGACACTCTATATCCTATATCAGTAGAATACGCCTCACTTGGTAGAGGTATAAACTCAAAAATCTCAACTTGATGCAGTCTACTTGTGTGTCATATGTATATGTTTAGAGTGGAACTTGCCCGAGTGTACCCAACCCACCTCGTAGCACATGGATAATAAGGACAGATGACTGTTGCTATTAAAGGATTCACTGACACATAAGTGTCAAACATTGCTAGACAGCTCCTTGGTAATTCTAATGCATTCATTCTGGCTTGTTTGTGATTGCATCTGATTCTTGATCATTTTATTTCATGTTGAAGTTGGAATTCTCAGTAGGAAGATAGTTTAGTTTAGATGTTTTTTTTCCCAGCAAAATTCACCATCTGTTAAAATATCCTATGTTTTCTTATCGATTTAGACACAAAATTAATACAATCAATGTGAAGTTCTAGCTTTGATTCCTAGAACTACAACATTACATTTGATAAGAATTTCAGTGTGAATGGAATGAAAAAGAAGTACCAAAATACAATTGTCGTAGACTTAAAAATTCTGAAGTAGCCATCCGAGCTTTCCCAATACTGGAATCATGAAATATACGTGGGTCACACAAAATAGTGTGCGTTTGCATAGTTCTGTGTATAATATTTTTTAACAAGTTGCAGACAGTGTTACTGAAAACAACAAAAATTATGAGGAGTTTTAAAATTGTTAGCACAAAATAAAACTGCAGTATAATAATTATTGAAATGTTTTAATACCAAAAAATACAGACTAAACAAAGTACAATCGTTTTCCTCTGCTGGTTCAGGTCATTGCTGTCCCAGATTATGAGTTGTCCACCTATTAATTAAGATCTGTCTTTCCCGAGACCATTCTTAGGAGAAATAAACCATATACTTAAGGAATATGTTGTTTCACACCAGCAAAGGTTTGTTTTGCCTTAACATGTTGTTACATCCTGCTGTTTGGTTTATTACAAGATTTTTTTGGTTCAGTAGCAGCAACTGGCTTTTCATTTTTGATATGTGGTATTTGAAAAAACGTTGTCAATGCACAGACCCTTTTCTTCAACACTAGTAGCCACTGTTTGTGTGGCCACTGTGTAGGCTTTTTTGCCATCCATATTTTGCATGTGTTTGAACAGTGCTTCGGCTTTGTTTGTGGCACTAGTTGTTCACAGCTGTTCAGACATTTGTCCTCAATAACTTGACATGGTTCATTTAAGTTCATATCTAACAAATTCCTGCAGAAAAAATCAGATTCTAAAAGATGTTTTGAACAAATTATTTACCCCTTTTTGCCATTGCTGGTTTCAGTATGCAGCTCATTTGATCCCTGAACAGCTGTTCATGCTATTTAAACACGTTGCTTGCCTTTTGGCCCTGTGTTACTCTTGATAGATACCTTCCTTGTTCCTCTAGAAACACAGGCTGGCAGTTTTATGTCTTCCTGATGGTTGCTAAATAAATTGGGGTTTATTAAGAGGGTTAACTAATCTTTCATCAGTTTTGTAGTGTGACTATGCAGGAACCTTCTTTGGACCAAGTTTTCCAGCTTTCCACAGCAGCTTAGGTTTCTTTAGAGCTCACATTCTCCAGAACAGTAGACCTATGTCTGACTGGAAGTCTAGAGGTTTCCACTGTGTGATGTCAGCCTGAGTCAGAGCCACACCAAGGCTGTAATGCCATCCATGGCCTGGCAGGGTCATACTCAACTATTCATCTCTCCCCCTATGGTTGTCACTAACCACCCAGCCCAGACGGTACCACTCAGACAAGAGGGTTGTACAAAGTGAAACTGTAATACGACTCAAACATCATGGAAACACTGAGCTGGTTGATCCTGAACAAAAAGTTGTCCTCTCTCAGTAATCACTTACAAATACTCTGCTCGTTTCTAAATAGTTCATATATATTCTCTCCTATATAATGCACCAGAGGCCTAAATTGCCACACATCGGTGAACAAAAGCTGTCTAAAGCAAAAAAAAGAAAGGTCAATATGTGGTCAACAAGGTAATTAGGCAGAGCAAAGACATTTGAAGGAATAACTGGTGTACTATGGGGGAAAAGAGTTCCCGCATGAAATTTATAGTTTGAAGTAGTGGCTATCTAATACCGGAGGTGATGATCTCGATAGGAGGGGGGAGGGGAATATTGCAAAGATGGCAGACGATAAGGAGAAGTTTTGCTGAGCTGCGGAAATACCCTCTTGACTCAATTACATCAAATGTCCTTACTAACATTATGGTCTTCCATAAATGGCAAATTATGAGTCTACTTTTTTATATGTCCACCATGCATCATCGAACAAATAGCCGTGACAACTGAAATATGCTGGACAATTCAGTACTGTACCAAGAATGAAAATATGAGAAACTAAATACATGCTGTATTAAGAGGAGTGTCAGATAGTAAGGGTGGTGTGACGTTGGGTTAATAGCTGACTGGCTACCTCGCAAGTGTTTTTATGGTAACTGGGACATTTCTATTTAAACAGACAAGACTTTTCCAGGGGACTCAGTACCTTAGTCTTTAAAATAAAGACTTTAAAGGGATCCCCAGTTGCAGAGACGTTATTGACCTATTTGATCAATATTTGTACCAGCTACCTAAAAACGATTATAAAATTTCTAAACAAATCTTACTTTGTATGAAATAGTAAAAAAAAAAGTTTTCACATGTTGGCCACCATTGTTGTTTACGTCGCAACGCGGTCTGAGTAGTGAGGTCACAGAGTTGACCTGGGCTTGGTCCCATTCATTTTATCCTAACATGCAAAAACATGTTAGCTGTGCAACCCCCTCCCAGTCGAACCCGAGTGAGGAGGATAACGCTGAAGACAGAAGTCAAAATGAGCTTAAAAACTATGTCAAACAAAGATGAGAATAGGCAAGAGTCAGCAAAAGTCACCGGTGTGGCTGTTACAACTGTGTTGCGATTATAACAAAGAAGAGAGCGTCTGTTATAAGTAGCTCTACTTTTTGTCATTGGCTGTTCACTTTCACCTTGCAGGACTACTGTTTAGACTGATAGGATGACTTGTCAGCTTCCTCTGTGATTGTGCTCATGCCTGGTCGTTCGTCATCAAATGCTACTTCTGTAGTAGCGGGTTGTTGACATCCCCAACTTCTATATGTCACCAACACAGCATGCAGTGGGCTAACTAAACAATGACAGCGCCCCTGTGTTCAAATGTGTGTTATAAATTGCAATTTTTCAACAATTCTTCATGCTTTTTTTAACAACATATTCCAGTATGAGAAAAACAATATTTTTGCCGATTAGTCGTCCCTGGCAGGGTTCCCTTTCAGTAGAGATGTTAAAAACTAAAAGTTAGGGACCTGTCTGAAATATCTGACTCTCTGAGGGTTCTGACAGAACTGTACAATTTTGATTGGAGCCTGTAATTGCCCATCTTAACGTTATAATTTTGGTCCCATTGCTTTGTTTTTATAATGTAAGTATTTCGTCATGCTCTACAAAAGAAAAGTGTCCTCATACTATTTAATGAGGCCTGGAAAATGTTAATTACATGTTGTCGACCACATCCATAATACGTGCCACAAAATTAAAATAATTTGATATCAACAAACATTGTTGCTGTGCAATACTCTGAATAGAAGTGGTAGAAGACGTTCCTACTTTAGTGCTATGTAAAAACTTTCAAAATAAATACACTTTTTTTGTTTATGATTGAAATCAAGTTTTTATTGTACTGAGTAATATTAAAAGAGACTGTTGGGAAAGACAGAGTTTATGGGTCACAGGCTTAACCTTGTTAACTCAGTCCACTAAGACCACCATAAACATATAGACTTTTTCTTATATGGGCTTGACTTGGTCCTGTTGTCTCAGTACAGTTACAGCCCTAACCCCAGGCCATCCAGCATACTTGTCCAGCAAACAGGGAGAGGCGGTGCCCTTGAGATTGCAATGACTCTCTCCTCTCAAATGGACATTCCTGTTTTTTTGGAACTGGAGGGAGAACGCTGCAGAGCTTGTTGTACCGTCAGTTCCTTATTCGGTCAAAGTGTGGCTTGAACCTTCAGAATAGCCCACCCATTTGGGGGAAGGCACAGACCTTCATGTTGCTAAATTTAGATTGTGAGCAGAGAATGGGCTTTGCCATGCCCTGCCTAAACCGGGTTGATACGTGTTTTACTGCTGGTGATTTTAATTCTGATCTCTCATCATCTATCAAGAGAAACATCTGATTCAGATGAGTGATGAAAACAAGAACCATCTGAAAGATAGATGTTTGGTGTCCACAAGTACCTGAGAAAGGAAGATGAATGAAAAAAGGGGAGTGTTTGGATAAAACACCTTTCCATTTTACTTTCTGATTCATAAAACATTCATAAATGTAGCGCTGAGAAGAAGGTAGATACCTTTGTTGCTGTGAAAGTGCACATCGTCTCCCGTGTACACCCAGCCATACACAGGATAATTAGTAAAGGCCTTTTATCATCCTCATTAGAAGTGAGATGTGCTAACTTGGCCACTGCCCTAAAAGAGAAGTCTGAAATGACATGACTGATTAAGATGATCTCATCATTTGTCAGAAGGGACTATTTCAACTTCCTCCCCCTGACTGAAAATACTGAAGCAAGGTCACGATGTCCTGACCACAGATTCCTGGATGACATCTAACTGCAGTGTGACTCACATCGTTCATTGGCCCACAGTGTGTGTTCTGGTATTAAACAAACACAATTCTGTTGAGTTACTGGGAAGTAACTGATTTCACTTGAAATCTTTCATTTACCTCTAAACCATGACTCAGTAGTGCTTTATTGGGGTGCTTCATCCTGCTATGGAATGTGTAACATGCCCAAAATACTGCAAAAAAAGTGCTTTGTTTTTTCACTGTACAGAATTCTCCTGACCCACTTCACTTAATGTCGAACTATAAAAGTGCCTCACTGGGAAGTTTTAGCTGAGTGAAAGAAAACAATGCTTTGAGATTAACCTCTTTTATCTTTTGTTAGATGTTTGTATTCATTAAGTTGTTATTTATCCTGCATGCAAGTTGACAGAGGGGGTAGAGCCATTCCCAGCTGTTGTTCGGTGGGATGTTGGTACCCCCTGGATTGGATATCAGTCAATCATGTAGCCTTACATGCACACAAAAACCTGTATTCTATTACAATTTCTGAGCATATTTCAACAGATCCCTAACACATGCCATTTTTTATATTCTACAAAACCATCACTTCTGAAGATCGGCCTACTTGAATTCACACAGTGAATGGTAGACCACCCCTTCTTAAGAGTACAGTAGTTTATATGTCTAAAACATACTCCCACTATGAGCTTCATCCCTCAATGTAAACAAAGCATGCTCTTTGGCGGGAGTAACAGGACATTTCTGGAATAGCCCCCTCCTACACACACACACACACACACACACACACACACACAGGCAGGGAAATGCTCTCACCTCCCCCTGACTCCACAGAGGGGCCCAGAATAAGGGGAGAGAAATCGAGTGGGAGGAGGAGAAACCGCTTGCTGTTCCTATGGTCCTCCCACTTAAAGCATCTGTTTCTGTTTGCTCTGTCTCACTTTGGTCAGCACAACCTCCAATCCCTAATTTCCTACCCATTTCCTATAATACCCCTGTGTGTTGCTCTGCATTAGATCCCTGCTATCAGTGTCTGACACAGAAGTGCAGTCTATTCTGCTGCAGGCTGAAGTGGATGAGAGCACTGCCATGGATCAAAGGACTGACAGAGCGAGTACATAGTGTGAAATGTCTTTCTCAGCTGCTTTGGCCTTCTCTATTGACTGTGTTTTATTGTCTGGGTTTTGCTTCAAAGCAGCATATCAAACCGAAATACAGCAAACTTCTAGGACTTACAAAAGACTTTTAGTAGATTGTAGTTATTGTATGTTGTTTGCTTTTCCCATTGTGGTACAGTCTCATTCTTGACATCAGGCAGGCCTGCTCTGTTAGTGTCTTTAAAGAAATACAGGTCACCCACTTTTTTTCAACTACATATGAGTCCTGAAAGGTGTTTGAGTTTTTTTTTCTCTCATCTTTCTCAGTGTCAAGGTGGCACATAGGTTATTGCTTTTGCCTCACAGTGAGAAACAGTAAGGCTGTTCCTGGTTTAATCCTTACTCAGGACCTTTATGTGTGGAGTTTATGTGTTCTCATTGTGACATTTATTTAATCTGAATCTGACCGTTATCCCTTTTCATTTGTACAACAATTTGAGGAGAAGGGCCCTTTAAAAAAAAAAAGATAAATAAATAAATAACTTGTGAACTGAAATCCCTTCACTGTGTCTTCCACTGTTGATGTTTTGTGTATCTGGTGATTGCCATGGGAACAGTTGCTGTGATGCAAAGCCACCCTTGATATTGGACTGAATGATTTCTACAGGTGTGGCACCGTCTGGAAAAGGAGACTCATCACATTGATGTCCACAACTTAATCAGTCAGCTGATAGCCTTTTTTTACTGTACATCTGTTGAGAGATATGTTTCACAGCTGATACAATGTACTTGCCATTTATCCTTTAAAAAGAAATACGATGGACTTCAAAGGTAACTGGTATATCTTCCATTGCTTCAGATATTAATGTGAATAGAAATTAAATTCTATATAAGAGACTTAAGAAAACATTCAAACATTGTATTCATATAAGACAGAATCCCAATTATACCATGTGTAAAGCACCTCACATTTTCAAAGATATAGATATAGATATAGATATAGATAAAGAGACAAATTTCCCCAAAAATCTGAAGTGAACTAGACCACATCATCCCTCAAGCCCGGACTTGCACAATAGAGTAGATTCAATGAAATACTAAATAATGTAGTACAATATAAGAATAGAAAAGAAAATGTTCTCTCTCTATTATATGTGCAATAAGGACACATGCAAATAAGGTGTTGTGTCTGGTGAAAATAGTTAAAACACCTAGTAAAAGAAGTAAAAAAGGTATCCCTGGCTACCAAGATGTTATGGTCCTATTTGATCAATATTTGTACCAGCTACATAAAAATAACAATAAAATCTCTCAATATATCTTAGTTTATATTATATTTTCAAAATCTTTTCACTCCTAGGCCACCTGTGTTGTTTATGTCGCAATGCTACCTGAGTAGTGAGGTCACAGGGTTGACCTGAGCTCAGTCCCATTCATTTTACTCGAGCGTGCAAAAACATGTCATTTGTGCAAACTTTCCCATTCAAACCCAAGAGAGGGTCAGCAGGGTTCCAATGCCTCTTGGAAAGTCAGATATCCTGGAAAAGCTCAAGTTGTCCAGGAAAGTTTTTCCTCTCTCTGCCTCTCTACCTTGTGAGTAAATGCAAACAGATTAAAAGTTGTAAACTTGCATGTTGGTCGCCATACTGTCTTCAGTAGACAACATAAGAAACAGTGTTTCTGTCCTTCAAGCTGGCACAGTGCTGCATGCGATGCTACCAGCCAAACAAATTTGCATGGCCCCCGGATCAGTCCAATTAACCAGTGTTGCCATATGACTTTGTCGCTTGATTTAGCAGTTTTTCAGGTCGAAGTAAGGACTTTCCCAAAAGAAATGTCTAGGGACAAAATTTAAGAGTGCTAGTATCAGCCCATGCGTGATACATTTGTCATAATGTCTAAGAATATAAATGATTATATCACAAGTTATAGCCATAGACTTATAGCCATATATTTGTTTTAATCAGATCTCTGGAGATAGAAGAGGAATAAACTTAGAAACAACCTAGATCTTCTTCTTGTCCTTTCGGCTTTTCCCTTCAGGGGTCGCCACAGCGAATCAACCTTCTCTATCTAACCCTATTCTCTGTATTCTCATCTCCCATGCCAACTACCTTCATGTCCTCTCTCACTACGTCCATAAATCTTCTCTTTGGTCTTCCTCTAGACCTCCTGCCTGACATCTCCAATTCCAGCATCCGCCTACCAATATAGTCCCTATCCCTCCTCTGTACAATGACGGAACCATCTCAGTCTGGCTTCTCTGACCTTCCCTCCAAAATATCTAACATGTGTTGTCCCCCCGATGGACTCATTCCTGATCCTATCCACCCTCGTCACTCCCAAAGAGAACCTCAACATCTTCATCTCTGCTACCTCCAGCTCTGCCTCCTGTCTTTTGTTCAGTGCCACTGTCTCCAAACCATGCTGCATCGCTGGTCTCACCACTGTTTTGTACACCTTTCCTTTCATTCTGGATGAAATTCGTCTATCACATAGAACCCCTGAAACTTTTCTCCACCCATTCCAACCTGCTTGAGCCCTTCTCTTTACCTCTTTTCCACACTCTCCATTGCTCTGGACTGTTAACCCTAAGTACCTGAAATCCTCCAACTTCTTGATTTCCACTCCCTGTAGCCTCACCATTCCACCCAGGTTCCTCTCATTTACACACATATAGTCTGTCTTGCTGCGACTAACCTTCATTCCTCTCCTTTCCAGAGCATACCTCCACCTCTCAAGATTTTCCTCAACCTGTTCCCTGCTCTCACTACA
>CAAKHD010012969.1:0-10000 GCA_901007705.1 Fistularia tabacaria | reverse complement strand
ACCCGCATCTCCAAGAGAGTTTGTGGTTGAGAAATTGCCGATATCCCTATTACTGTGTTAAAGAGCATCTCTTCTTCTTCTTCTCCTTTGGGCTGCTGCCTTCAGGGGTCACAGCCCTCTGCATCCTCTTCCCCTCCGTCCATCAACCTCCCCACTGGTCTTCGTCTAGACCTTCTACCCAGATCTCCACCATCCCTCCTCTGTCCGTGTCCGAACCATCTCATTGTGACTCCAGAACATCTAACGTGTGTTTTCCCGCCTGTGCCCGATCGTCCAATGGACCTTCTCATGCCTCCGGGATCTTTATCGTGTCTCCGTCCTCCTCCAGGGCCTGAAGCCGATGGACTTCAACGGCCTGGCCGACCCCTACGTCAAGCTGCACCTCCTGCCAGGAGCTTGCAAGGTGCGTTTTATTTTGTTTGTTTTCTAAATCTCCTGCAGCCTGGAGAGTCCGCGGAGGAACGTCCAGCGTGTGTGTGTGTGTGTGTGTGTGTGTGTGTGTGTGTGTGTGTGTGTGTGTGTGTGTGTGTGTGTGTGTATGTGACGTGCAGGCCAACAAACTGAAAACCAAGACGGTGAGAAACACCCTGAACCCGGCGTGGAACGAGACGCTCACCTACTGCGGCATCACCGAGGAGGACATGTATCGCAAAACTCTGCGGTAAGGAGAACGTCCTGATCTCGACGTTTGCACGGAGGCCGGGGTCGTGTGACGCTAATGCTACGTATGCATATGTGTTTTTATCCATCAATCAATACTTTTATAAGGTTAATGTTACTTTATGGATCCCCATTGGGGATATTCGGTTGTCACAGCAGCGCAATAATAACAATAAATATGAATATGAATATGAATAAGAGACAATTAAAAGGACAAAGACAACAACAGGGATAAAAACAGTCAACAGAATGCTAACAACAAGGATAGCAATAGATGATTTATTATGCGTGATTGTCAAAGAACACAGTGCAATGTATGTATATGAGTACATATGTATATAAACCAGTGAGGTGCGGTGAGGCTTCATCCCAATCAGATTTAAAACACTATGAACCCTGCAGAGAAGCTTATTTGAAAGAGAGGAGGGGAAAAAAATGAACGGATGGCTGCAGTTGACATGCTAACTCCAGTTCGCCGTCACTGTATTCTGCAGCCGAGGGGTCGCAAGAAGGATCCCTTGAACCCCCGACCACGAGGCGGGAGAACGGCGCGCCTCACTTAGTGGCTCTTCGCAGCCGTTTTCTGATCGCTCAGCACAAGAAACGAGGAACACACAAACAGTTGGTGACAACAAAAACAAAGTAGTTCATAGAGCAAAAGTATTTATGCATTTTAATAGCGACATGCAGAGGGACGGCAATCCGGTTTTAGAGCCGTCACTCCCCAGTATTCCAACAGGAAATGTGAAAATCCAGTGATTTTGAATAAAAAAGAATCGAAAACTGGTAAGCCAAAATGAAAAATACCTTTACAGTGCAAATCACTGATAAATATAAACATTTAATCCTTCTTTTCATTTTACATTTCCAAGATTGGCAAGTGAGGCACGGCTTCTCCTGCCTCCCCTGACTGCACCTCACTGATATAAACACACATATCATTATGTATGTGTGTATATGTATATATACATATACACACATATGTCAGATACCGTCATTTCCTGACTATAAGCCGCTACTTTTTCCACAGGCTATGAACACTGTGGCTAATTTATGTTTTTTGGGGGGGCTAACGAGCTTCTGAGGCTATTCAATTCCGACACTGAAGAAGACGACTTTGACGGTTTCATTGCGCAGGAGGAAGACGAAGATAGCCATACCGTTATTTTTGGCCGGTACATACATACATACGTTCACCCGTGACCGTTCCGTCTCACCGCAAAGCAACCTCCCTTCAAATGATTAACATTCTGCGACCGTTGGGCCGGAGCCGTCAGGAAGAAGAGAAGCTGAGAAGCTTCCCTGCAACCGAGGATCTCCTCCTCCTCCGGCCTCACACCTGGGCCGCCCTCTGCCCTCCCGTCCACGATCTGCCCTCACAAAAGATCCGGCCTCTCTTTGTTTGTCTTTCTCCAGTGCGCTGCCGTCCTATCGCCCCCCTCCGTGCGGCGTACAGTGACAGATTGAGGTCAGACTAAGCACTGCGGGGTGTTTTAATTTCGCCGCCCCCCTCCAGAGGTGGCAAAAGCTGCGAATTGTCACTGCCTGTGACTAAAACTTTGCCACGCCACACGTGGGCGTGGGATTTAAAGAGGACAGGAGGTTGATTTCTCGGGGGAAATTAGAGTCGGCGGGGCCTCGGACGCCGTTATCCACCGGCAGACGGGAGGTCGCGGCCTCCGCTAACATTTAGACACCACGTCCCGGAACGCTGACGTGTCTGTCGGGCGTCTCCTCGGCCATCTTCAGCTCACAGCTTCAAGGCCAGACTGGTCTGAACATCCATTCAGGAGAACATCTGATCTTTCCTGATCTTTCCTGGGGGAGACGGATGGATACATAGAGAGATATTCTATATCTGAATGTATGGTTGTGACGTATACAGAATGAGATGGATGGATAAGTATAGACATAAACCGCAGAGGGAGTGGATAAATAGGTGTCAATATCGATATGAATATACATATGGATAAAAATGGATATCTATATTTATAAAGATTTGGATGGAGTCTATGCATACATGGGTATATAGATGTATACTCTATAAACAGAACGGGATGGATGGAAAAGTACATACATAAACATTATATATACAGCAACAGGAGTTGAAAAATAGGCGTCGATATAGATATGAATATAGGTATAGATAAAAAATGGATATTGATATACTGTATATACACATTTAGATGGATTTGTACATACAGACAGACATGGATATATAGACAACTACTCCATATAAATAATGGGATGGATAGATAAATATATATATGTACATGTATACACAGAATGAGATGGACATTATACATATAGAACAGGATGGATATTATGTATGTAGACTGAGGTGGGTACATATATATATATATATATATATATACACACACACACACACACACACATATATACATATATACACACACACACATATATATATATATACACACACACACACACACATATATATATATATATATACACACACACACACACACACACACATATATATATATAATGGGATGGATGGATATTATATATATAGAATAAGATGTGTGTATATATATATACACACACACATATATATATGCATAGAATTGGATGGATGAATATTTTATACATATAGAATAAGTGTTTATATATATATATATATCTATACATATATATATATATGTAGAATGAGCTGGATGGTTACCATATACAGAAGGGAATGATGGTACATGTAGCACATGGAATGAGTAGTGTAAATAGATTTTTGTGTATATATGTGTATATATATATATATAGATGTGTGTGTGTGTGTAGAGGGATGGCTATGGTCCTAAAGTGCAGTTGGTGATAAAGCCCTGCTCAGGTATCCTTTGGCCAAAAGGTCAAGACACCGTCTTTTCCAAAGGAGCTTCAGAGCTCGTAGCAAAACAGGTCCATCCCGCTAATGGCGTTTTAAATAACCAAGACGTCCGGAAAATAAAAAAACGGAGAGATCTCAGACGTTCAGCGTCCTCCAGCAGATTATCGACGTCCCTCGACGCCGCCGTTGTTTCCCGTGGGCTCACGAAGAGTTGCTGTGTTGCCTCCCCGAAGTTGTATCATCAACTGCTTTATTTTTGGGAAATCCGGGTCAGTTTTTGTCAATAACCTCCAACTTAAATCCGTGTTGTGTCACCACGACAACAGGCGTGACCTTGCGTTCCCGGGCGCGGCCGCACGCAGCGAGCACATGTTTGCCTCACTTTGAATTACAGTCCACCACTCTGGAAGCATCTCTGCATCGCTAATCGGCTTCGCTCATGGTTTATTCATGTGTTTCTCCATCTCCCCCCCCTTCTTTGTCCTTCTTCATCATCCATTTGCCCCCTCCCTCCTCCTCCCGCTTCTTCATCTTCATCTTCTTCTGCCTCTCCTCCTCGGTCTCGTCCTCCCCCCAGCGTGTCCGTGTGTGACGAAGACAAACTGACGCACAACGAGTTCATCGGGGAGTCGCGGGTGGCCCTGCGCCGCGTGAAGCCCGACCAGACCAAGCACTTTAACATCTGCCTGGAGCACCCGCCTCCCGTGAGGAGAACGCCGAAGGGTTGGGGGGGGAGGAGGAGGAGGAGGAACGCGGGAGCGGAGGGTAAAGCAAATCCTCCACGGCTTTCTAACCCGGAGCTTCGAGGAGGACGAGGAGGAGGCGCCCGGAGAGGGCGGAGGTGCTAAAACGTCTGCGGCCGCTCCCTCGCGCCCATGTCCAGCTCACACTTCACCTAGCGTAACGGCTAACAGTTCACTGAAAAACTACAAACATGGAGGGAGTGAATTCTTGTCAAAATCTTCTGGTCGTGGACCTGAATTTCTTCACCTGATGACTCCGGTCACTGAAGAAGCCTCTCGGATGAGGCGTGAAGAAAATTCAAGTCCGGTTGCTGCGACATGAAGATTTTGACAAGAGTTCTTCATGACCTGGACGACTGAGAACCTCCACGGACACGGAGAGAGTGGTTCACTCCTCCTCCTCACAGCAGGGGTGGAGTCTCCGTGTTCTCCCGCGTGGTGGGGTTCCTCAGGGTTCTCCGGGTTCCTCCCACAGACCAACCACAGGCAGGGGCGTTGGCTCCGTGTCTCCATCCAACCTGTGCTAGGGGAGCTCCAGCTGAGATGGTCTCCAGCTCTGACTGAGGGATTTGCTGTCCGGATGATGAATGAGTGAATAATCAGGTGCCAAACCATGCAAGCTATGATTCAGTATCATTCAGCTCACATCTCAGAATAAGTCTCTTCTTGATTTGATTCGATATTCCGTCAGGTTTCACGTGAGCGAATCAGCCGGCGCGGACGGACCTCATCTGGGAAGACGGGAAATATCATATGCTAATTGGAATTCTGCTTGCAATTGTAATAAATGTTAAATATGATATACTATAAGATAATTATTTCAGGCTGGGAGTCATAATTTTCCCCCGACTCCCACAAATAGCCGTTTGCGCGGACTAAATGTCAGCCGGGTCGCACGTGGGAGGCGGGAAGCACGGAGGGGGGGAGGGGACGGGCGGCGGAGCATGAATGGATGGAGGGAGCGGGCGATGGAGATGAGAAACAAATGGATTAGAAAATAAAAGTGGCGGGGGGGGGGGTGGCGGAGGTGGAGAGCGGCGACCGCGTGCTGCGTCTCTGTTCTCCGGGCTGTCGGTATTGGATTGACCCCCGGAGGCCGCCGGCCGCCCGCCGATCAAACACCAAAGCACCTCTGTCATCCCGCCGGGTCCACGCCGCTTTGTCATTTTCAAAGTGGCGTCCGTTCTGTGGCACAGCCGTCCATCCCTCCATCCCTCCATCCCTCCATCCCTCCATCCATCCCTCGCTCACCCTCTGTCTCTTCTCTCCTCCAGCTGCCGTCACCCACGGCGATGAGCACGGCCCTGAGAGGGATCTCCTGCTACCTGAGAGAGGTGACCGCCGCTCGCACAGCAGCACGACCACACAGCCTTTTCTCTGCTAGGAGACAGACAAGGAATGCAAAAGAAGACGTAATGATGAAGAGCCTCGGCTTCTCCGGCAGCTCCTTTGCAAATTCCGGGATCCAGGAATATGCAAATATTCATATTTCAGGAGTAAAGGGCCGCTGCTTGCGGGGGAGTGACCTTCGCAGATGACCCGCGGCCTCGCGGTTCGCTCATTACATTAGCGCACGCCGCCCGGCCTGCCTCCGTGCACGGGCGCAGACAAACACCGAGCCGCTGGCGGACGACGTCGACGAAAAGCCGGATGAGATATTCAGCTGAAAACCCGACTTCCGTCATCTGAGTATCCGCCTCGGCGTGCTCAAGGTTATTTACCGCGTCAGGTTATTGTCCTGCCTCTTCTCTGCAGACTGCAAGCCCACACACTCCTTCCCATTCATGCACGCATATGTGTGTGAGTGTGTGTGTGAGTGTGTGTGTGAGTGTGTGTGTGTGTGTGTGTGCGCAGCCGGTCGCCTATCGACGACTGATAGCTTCCCCCCCGCCCTAATGACCGCGCCTCTACCGACGAGCCCCGTTAATGGCGGACCCCCGGGGGCCCGCCGTCCCCCAGGGGAGCGAGTCTTTAAGCCTCCGGCAGAAGAAGCCGGACAGGCTGATGACCTCCAGAAGAGGGGAGGCCGCGGAGGAGGCGCCCCGGGGGAGGCGGCGTGAGACGCGAGGCATATTGATCGCTTCGTCTGTCGGGAGGTCTAAATGAGGACGGGGAGATGTCGTGAAGTTCCCTCCCCGGCCTCGGCTCCCGAGCGAAAGAACGCGCACCTTCCCTTCGCCGACGGTCGCCCGAAATAGCCGCCGCGCGTCCCGGCCATAAATAACCGTCACGTATGGACGGCGCTGGCCGCGGGGCTGAGTCACGGCCCCGCCAGAACATCATCTCCCTTCCCTCGCCCTCCGCCGCCGCCTCCTCTCCTCCTTTCACCTGTCACTTTCAATCTACTCTGTTATTCCGCCCGTTGCCAGACGCCCGGGTAACAGTCGGCTGTTGTCTCCGCGAGACACCAAAGCCAGAAGCTCACACTTCATTAATGCGAGGCGGCGGCGGAGGACGGGTCCCCGCCATCCGATCTAATTGATCTGCTGATTAGTTGATCTTGATGCGGCTTTGCGGCGGCAGACAGTGACATGTTCATTAAATTAAGACACGTTTTGTAAATATAGTCTTGTCATAACGTTTGAAGTCGTTTATTTGCGTATTTTGACCGGCTGTCAGTCGCGCGAGTGCAAGCTGTCCTCCGATTCTTATTTTTAAACAGAACCGGCGTGTTAGAAGTGTCGTTAGCCTTTTCCCGGCTGGCGTTTTGACAGGGTGAAGCCGAGAAAAAGGACTCCGGCGAGGGCTCGGGTTTTTGCGCCCGCCGCCGCGGTGTTTACCACACGCCGTCTGCGGCCGAACGTAGCGGCGCCACTAGAACATCCGCCATCTGGCGTGCAGCCGGAGGAGGCGCGCTTGTTTCATGGGCGGGGCCAAAGAGCGGCCCATGTATTTGCGCATTACGTTGAGTCTGACCTTAAAAAACTCAAACATTTTGTTACTATCCTGTTTACAAAAGAAGCAAACGATTAGCCTCAAAAATATTTTTATAAAAATATATACATATAATATATATATATAATGAAATATATATTTTTTGGTTTATTTACATGTATATGTTCATATATAGAGATTATAGAAAATATGTATAATTATAAAAAATACATATTTTTATGTGCATGTATTCATATATAGATATACACACATACATATGTATGTATATGTATAAATATGTATATAAAGATATATATTTTGAAAATATATTCAAAAAATAAATATGATATATATAGTTTTTTATATTCATAAATATAGGATATAGAGACAGTTTTGAAAAATATGTATTTATATATTTATTTAAAAAAATTGACATTTATAGATTTTAAAAAATATTTCTAATATATGTTTTTATTTCTATTTATTTATATATATACATTTGTATGTGCATATATATACACATACAAACATAAGTATATATATATAGAGAGAGAGATTTAAATAATATAGAATTTTAATCTATTTATTATCTATTCATATCAGTTATAGATATAACACTTTGTATGTGTATTTATTTATATATACATGTATAAGAAGATATTATCTTGTTTTGCAAAAGAAGCATATGATTAGCCCCCATGCTAACACCTGACTCATCCATGCTAATCCTTTCTGCAGGCTAAAGTTGTTTATGACATAAACCCGTATAACACTAACAGTTTGGTGGAGGCCGGCGGAAACACCCCGTCATTTTTCGGTGATGGCCGTCATCGATCGGATCGGCGTCTGGATCCGCGGCGACGTGAAAAGCTCTTCTTTGTTGTCTCCTCCAGTGGGAGAGCGAGCAGCAGAGGAGCCTGGAGGAGAGGGGTCGCCTGCTGCTCTGCCTGCAGTTCCTTCCCCCGGCCGCCGACGCCGACGCCAAGGCGGAGCGTTCCCGCGGCGGGCTGTGCGTGGGCGTCAGACGCTGCGCCCACCTGGCCGCCATGGACGTCAACGGCTACTCCGACCCCTATGTGAAAACGTAAGGACGCTGATGAGCGCTAACGAGCCGGCGTCACCTTTTAAATCATAATCAGAGTAAACATGCAGCCATGACGGATCGGCGTCAACCCTCCCCCTGCGGCCTCGACCGACCCCGTGAATCAGCCGCTGCGTCCGCCCGTGACTGACGGATGGCCCCGGTCGACGCGTCACGGGATAATGGAGACGGATTGAGACGCGAGCGGAAGCCTTTTTGGGCGAGAGACAACGACCGCCGCGGCGGGGTTTCGACGGCCTTCGACGGCCTTCGCCGGCGTCGACGCGGACGATCGTTTTTCTGCTCTCGGCTCGACGGAGGAGGTGCGGGCGATCGGTGGGAAGCCGCCGCTGCTGCGGCGAACATCCCCAGGACTTCCATTACTCACTAATGAAAGAAAAGCAATAAGCAGGGCGCGTGCACGTGCGTGCATGTGTGCGCGCATGTGTGCGCGCATGTGTGTGTGCATGTGTGTGTGTGTGTGTGTGTGTGTGTGTGTGTGTGTGTGTGTGTGTGTGTGGCGAAAAGGGCATGGAGGTCCGTGGCGATACAACGTTCAAATGGAGCCTGAAGTCCCTCCTCATCTTCACACTGTTTCCTGAGTGCTGCTCCTTCCTTTGAACACACACACACACACACACACAAATACACACACACACACACACACACACACACACACACTCGTACACACACACACACACACACTCGTACACACACGCCTGAGCACTAAGATAAGCAATCCATCACGCTCACCTCGATTCACCACACGTCAGAGCCTCCTTTCTCCCAGGTTTTAGCTGTAAACCCACGCATGCTTCCCTCACGCCTCTCCAGCAGCGCCGTCACGTCTCCGGGCCGAGGCAGAACCTTCATCCTTCCTCCTTCTTCCTCCTCCTCTTTCCTCCTTCATCCTCCTCTTCCTCCTCCTCTTTCCTCCTTCATCCTCCTCTTCCTCCTCCTCTTTCCTCCTTCATCCTCCCTCCTTAATCCTTCCTCTTTCCTCCTTCATCCTCCTCTTTCATCTTTCATCCTTCATCCTCCCTCCTTCATCCTCCTCTTTCCTTCTTCATCCTCCTCCTTCCTCCTTCCTCCTTCCTCCTCCCTCCTTCCTTCATCCTCCTCTTTCCTCCTTAATCCTTCATCCTTCCTCCTTCATCCTTCCTCCTTCATCCTCCTCTTTCCTCCTTCCTCCTCCCTCCTTCCCTCATCCTCATTTCTTCCTTCCTCCTCCCTCCTTCATCCTCCTCTCTCCTCCTTCATCCTCCTCTTCCTCCTTCCTCCTTCTTCCTCCTCCTCTTTCCTCCTTCATCCTCCCTCCTTCATCCTCCTCTTTCCTCCTTCCTCCTTCTTCCTCCTTCCTCTTTCCTCCTTCATCCTCCTCTTCCTCCTTCCTCCTTCCTTCATCCCTCATCCTTCCTCCCTTCATCCTCCTCTTTCCTCCTTCATCCTTCCTCCTTCATCCTTCCTCCCTTCATCCTCCTCTTTCCTCCTTCATCCTTCCTCCTTCATCCTCCTCTTTCCTTCTTCATCCTCCTCTTTCCTCCTTCATCCTTCCTCCTTCATCCTCCTCTTTCCTCCTTCCTCCTTCCTCCTTCATCCTTCCTCCCTTCATCCTCCTCTTTCCTCCTTCATCCTTCCTCCTTCATCCTCCTCTTTCCTTCTTCCTCCTTCCTCCCTTCCTCCTCCTCTTTCCTCCTTCATCCTTCCTCCTTCATCCTTCCTCCCTTCATCCTCCTCTTTCCTCCTTCATCCTTCCTCCTTCATCCTCCTCTTTCCTTCTTCATCCTCCTCTTTCCTCCT
>CAAKHD010012967.1:7577-19981 GCA_901007705.1 Fistularia tabacaria | reverse complement strand
TTTCTCTGACCAAGGGGACGCGCCGTGAGCCCAGCCCAGACATGGCCCCCCCCCCCCCCCCCCCCCCCCCCCGCCCCACCCCCCCCCACCCCGCCCCCCGCCCCCCCCCCCCCCCCCCCCCCCCCCCCCACCCCCCCGCCTCCCCCCCCGGCACCCCCCCCCGCCCACCGGCAGCTTCTATGGACAGCCCCCACCATCACCCTCACCCCCCTCCCCCCCCATCCACCAGCAGTTCCCCCTGCCAGATCCCCCCACCCCAGCCCACACGGCCTCCTCTCTGTGTATGGTCATAGACACTCTCCCCCAATCATGGCCTCAGCCTAACCTCCAGCTAGATGCAGAGGGAGTTCTCCAGTCTGAGGCAGAGCAAAGCCAGTTGGCCAGATAACATCAGCCCAAGGGTCCTCAAGGTGTATGCTGCGCAGCTTGCAGAAGTCTTCCAGCACCTCTTCAACCTCTCTCTGAGGTTGCTGAAGGTGCCTGACCTTTGGAAGGCCTCCTGCATAGTCCTGGTACCCAAGAAAGGACGTCTGACTGCTCTCAATTATTTCAGGCCAGTGGCTCTAATGTCACATGTCATGAAGTCATTTGAGAGGCTCATTCTCCGACACCTGAAGGAATGGCTGTCTGCCTCCCTGGACCCTCTGCAGTTTGCGTACAGACAGCATATGGGTGTGGAAGATGCCATCATTTTCCTCTCTCCTTGGGCCTTGTCCCATCTGGAGGGTGCGGGAAGACACAAGTCCAGTTCCTGCCACCTCCAGAAGTTCTCCAGAAGTTCTCTGACGACTCTTCCACGATGACAATGAGGAGTACAGAGAGCTGGTTGTGAGATTTGTTGAGTGGAGCAACCAAAGTCACCTCCTACTCAACATCTCCAAGACTAAGGAGGTGGTTGTGGACGTTAGGAGGAATAGGAGGAGACCTATACCAATCACCATTCTGGGTGAAGAGGTGGAGATTGTGGACTCCTACAAGTACCTTGGGGTCCATATTAACAATAAACTGGACTGGACACACAACACAGATCCCCTATACAGGAAGGCTCAGAGCAGGATGGTCTTCCTGAGGAGACTGAGGTTGTTTGGTGTCTGCAGTGGGCTCCTCAAGACCTTCTACCAGTCTATGGTAGCCGGCGCACTCTTCTATGCAAGGACTAGGACTATGCGGTGCCAGGACTGGTGAGGTCAACAGGCTCAACAAGCTTGTGAGGAAAGCTCGCTCAGTGGTGGGACTCAACCTCGACAATCTTGAGTAGGTGGCTGCGCGGAGGGTGAAGGACAAACTGGTAGCGATCCTGGACAATCCTTCCCACCCCCTGCATGACGAGCTGTGTCTGATGAGGAGCTCGTTCAGCCAGCGGCTCATCCCACCCCGATGCAGAACTGAACGCTTCAGGCGCTCCTTTGTGCCCATGGCCATCAGACTGTATAACAGCAGTCTGGACGGGACACAACTCTGATTGCCTGGGGAGCATCTGTGCTACCGCCACCCCATCACTCCGTCACCCACTCACACGTGTGGTGCCCTAACTACCACGGGTCACTTTAGTTCTTTCAATCTATTTATTTCTGGTCATGTTATTTTGTGCTATCTATGTGTAATGTGTATGTATATATGTGCATGTGTATATTGTGCATATTGTGTATATGTGTATATATATATTTATGTAGGTATGGGTATGTGTGTAAAAATGTATGTATACGTGTGTGTGGAATGTATGGTGACTTTTGTGCATATGTGTTTGCACTGTCATATGTGTGTATTTATCTTTCCTGTTTTTTTTTTCCTTTCTCTAATGTTGCTGCTGCAACATCCGAATTTCCCCTATGGGAATCAATAAAGTATTATCTTATCTTATCTCTTACTGGCCCATTTACGCCCCATGGTGAGACCATCGATGGACTCACTAGTTTGTCTACAAGCCTGGCATTGGGGTACACTGTACACTGCAAACACCACACACAGTTTTGATAACTGACATGTGCAGTTCTCTGATGAATCTGCCGTCATCGCACTCATCAAGGATGAAGATCACAAGAAGAGACTAGACAAACTGTTGAAGATAGCCACCTCTGTCATAGGGAGTCCTGTGGGCTCAGTGCAGGTGGTAGGAGAGAGGATAATGATGGTAAAGCTATCGGCCCTGATGGACATTGTCTCCAATCCCATGCAGAACATCATTGCAGCACTGAGCAGCTCCTTCAACAACAGGCTCCTTCACCCCACGGGTATGAAGGAGAGATTTTTCAGGTCCTTCCTTTCAGCTGCTGTGCATCTATTTAACACCATTAACATTCATTCATTCATTCATTCATTCATTCATTCATTCATTTATTCATTCATATGTTGTTTATGTGCTTAATATTGGAATAATGTTTTTTTTTTTATATATTTTTACAAATTATTTTCTAATTTTTATTTTATACATTTTTCTGATATTTATATATCTCACTGCTTGTAAATTATTAAGCCCCACACAATGTCTCTCTGGGCTGGTCCCAAGCCCAAGTAAATGCAAACGGTTGCATGAGGAAGGGCATCCTGGATAAATCTGTTGCCAAAACCATACATGTGAATCAAACCTTAGAATCTCATACGGGATTGGTCAAGGCCCGGGTCAACAACCACCGCTGGTGCTGATAACCTACAGGGTACAAGGTTGAAGGAGGTGTGTTCAGAAGCAGTGAGAGAAGAAAAGCAAAAGTCTGGGGCTGTGAATAGGGACTCTGAATATTGGGACAATGAGAGGAAAAGCCAGAGTATTGGTTTACATGATCCAGAGAAGGAAGGTGAATACACTGTGATTCCAGGAAACTAAGTGGTAAAGTAGCAAGGCTAGAGGCTGAGGAACAGGTTTTATCATGGTATTCACATGAAGTGAAATGGAGTAGGAGGGAGGATTTTGTTAGGAATGCTCTGGAGGTGAAAAGAGTGTCAGATAGACACAGGTGGGATGTGAGTAAGAAGGGGAAGGAGAATTTCTGGAGTGAGTTAGATGAAGTGATGCAGAATATCCTCAGAGGTGAGAGTGGTAATTATGCAGACTTCAATGGACATGTTGGTGCAGGCAATAGAGGTGATGAAGAAGTGATGGACAGGTTTGGTATTCAGGAACACAGGTGTGGTAGACCTTGCAAAAAGGATGGAAATGGCTCAGGAAAAGACAGGAACATAGGGTAACTTATAAGAGCGGAGGTAGGAGCATGCAGGTAGGCTCCATCTTGTATAGACGATATAATCCAAAGGAGATCAATAACTACAAAGTCGTGATAGGTGAGAGTATAGCAAGACAGCATAGGATGGTGGTTTGTAGGATGAATCTTGTGCCAAAAAAATAAATAAATAAAGAGGACTATGGCAGACCAGAAGATGAAATGGGGGAAGCTGAAAAGGGAGGAGTGTTGTATGGTTTTCAGGGAAGAGTTAAGAGAGGCTCTGGATGTCAGGGAGAGCTTCCAAATGAGAGGGGTCACCCAGGATCTTGCCTGCGAGCCTGTGGATCCTGGAGGCATGCAGGTCCTGTAGAGTAGGTAGATTGCAGACAATAACCCTCTCTGCAGAGTGGATGATATGCTGCTGTCTGCCCTTGTCTTTGGCAGACGCAGCAGCGTACCAGATGGTGATGGAGTGGGTGAGGATGGACTCGATGATGGAGGTTTAGAAGTGCACATCGTCATCTTTGGCAGGTTAAACTTCTTTAACTGCCACAGGAAGAACATCCTCTGCTATACTTTGCCTCTCTGAACATGACTGTGTCCCCGCTCCTAAATCCTGAGCTGATGTTCAGCTCCCACTTGAGGTCCTGGTAGATGATTGTTCCCATGAAGTGGCTGGACACCGGAGTCCCTTAGGATGATGGGGGAGGGTGGGACTGGGTTCTTCCTGAAGCCCACCACCATCTGTACAGTCTGCAGAGCATTTACCTCCAAGTTGTTATGACTGCACCAGGTCACAAGGTGGTCAATCTCCCATCTGTAGGCGGACTCATCCCCACCAGAGATTGGTCCAATGAGGGTGGTGTCGTCCGCAAACTTCAAGAAGTTTGAACTTCCTGCTTCAAGCTTCTGAACTTCAAGCTTCACAGACTGGTGACTGGAGGTGCAGCTGTTGGTGTAAAGGGGGAAGAGTCGAGGGGAAAGAACACAGCCTTGGGGGGATCTGGTTCTGATGGTACTGGAGTCAGACACATGTTTTCCCAGCTTTTCATGCTGTCTCCTGGCAGACAGGAAGTCTGGCATGTTAAGCTGGGAGAGCTTGTCCTGTAAGAGAGTTGGGATAATTATGTCAAAAGTGGGGCTGAAATCAACAAACAGGATCGTAGCATAGGTTCCCGCTGTGTCCAGGTGCTGTAGGATGTAGTGAAGGGCCAGGTTTACTGCGTAGTCTACAGACCTGTTGGCTCTGTGGGCAAATTGCTGGGGTCCAGTAGAGGGGCTGTGATGGATTATAGGTGGGACAATACAAGGTGTTCAAATTACTTTATCACCATAGAGGAAATGTCTGTAGTCACTGATTTCTGTGGTCCTTGTTTTTTTGAGGAAGGGGATAATATTGGAGGCCCTAAGGCAGGCTGGTACATGTCATGTCTCCATAGAGATGTTAAAAATGTCAGTTCACACCGGAGACACCTGGTCAGTCCCACCTTCTATTGTGATGGAGAAGGTGGGACTAGTGGGCTGGTGCTAGAGAGTGGTGTCACGGCGGATGGAGTCAGGACTGCCCCATTGTCTTTCAAAGTGACAATAGAAGTCGTTGAGGTTGTTGGCCAGGCATGCATTGTTCATGGGGGGGGGGGGGGGGTGAAATTGGTGATCTGTCTGAACCCTTTCCAGACAGAAGCAGAGTCATTGGCCAAGAATTGGTGTTGAAGTTTCTCTGAGTACGGTCCTTAAGCTTAAATCTGTACTTTGCCTCTCTGAACATGACTGTGTCCCCGCTCCTAAATCCTGCTTCCTTTTCTGACCTTAACCGTTTGAGTTTCTCTGTGAACCGGGTTTTGTCGTTATTATAACTCACCCAGGTGTAAGTTGGAATACAGCTGCCCTCACAGAAGCTGATGTATGATGTCACAGCCTCTGTGTACTCGATAAGATCATTGATGGCAGAGCTGAAAATATCCCAGTCGGTGCAGCCCAAACACGCGTGGAGGTCCTCCACAGCTTCACTGGTCTACTTTTTTGATTTCCTCACAACAGGTTTGCGGAGTTTTAGTTACTGCCTGTATGCAGGAATCAGGTGGACCATAATGTGGTCAGAGAGTCCCTGTGCAGCTTGGTAGACGGTGTGATAAGCATTGCCTTCTGTGGTGTAACAGTGATCCAAAATGCTCTCCTCCCTGGTCGGGCACTTAATAAACTACATGCATTTTTGGAATTAATGGGTGAGGTTCCTTTTGTTAAAATCACCAAGGACAATAACTAGAGAGTCCAGGTTTGTCTGCTCCACACTCAGTATCTGGTCGGTTAGCATGTGGCTCCTGCATGTTGGCCTGTGGTGAGATGTAAACACCAACCAGGATGAACCAGGCACAGTCAAGGGGGGAATAAAGGGGTTTTGAGTTGATGAAAAAAAGATTCCAGATCAGGAGACCAGTGTTTCTGGATCACTGTCACATTGTTGCACTAGCTACTGTTGGTGTAAAAACAAAAAACTTCCACCTTTCGTTTTACCGGAAAGTTCCATGCCGCAATCCGCTTTGCAGAGTTGGAAGCCTGCCAGCTGCTGTGCAGAGTCCAGCACCGATGCGCACAGCCATGTCTCCGTGACGCAAAAAAAAAAAAATGTTTGTCCTAATGTTTGTGGGCTCCTCTCTTGTGTACAAGCTCCAGGAATTTCCCAAACACACAAGACAAAAGAACATGCATTGAAACACAGAAGCAGCCATCCATGGCGCCAGTCTTTCTTCGGACTGACCCAAAAATAAGGAACACTTCACACTTCCCTTGCGCTGGGGCCATTCTAATCTTCTCTGTATCGCTCCAATTTTAGTATGTGTTAGAGAACTAAGATGACTGGACAACTACAGCTAATGTGATCAGGGAGACCGGGTGGAGAGTACTTGTGTTGTCTGGAAGGAAAGTAAATAAGGAGACTCGGTGGTGGAATGAGAGAATGGAGGAGTATATACAGAGAAAGAGATTGGCGAAGCAGAAGTGGGACACTAAGGGGACTGAAGACAGCTGAAAGGACTACAGGGAGATGCAGCTCAAGGTAAAGGAAGAGGTAGCAAAGGCCAAAGAGTAGTGGAGGCGAGACTGAAGTCAGCTTTTGTGAGCAGCAGTATGGCTTCATGCCTAGAAAGAGTACTACAGATGCAGTATTTGATGTTAGAATGCTGGTAGGGAAGTACAGAGAAGGTCAGAGGGAGCTGCATTGTGTCTTTGTAGACCTAGAAAAAGCATACAACAGGGTGCCAAGAAATGAACTAGGGCATTGTATGAGAGGTCTGGACTGGCAGAGAAGTATATTAGACTGGTGCAAGACATGTGAGATGTGACAGTGGTGAGGTGTGCTGCAAGTGTGACAGGGAAGGTCAAGGTGGATTTTGGACTACATCACGAATCAGCTCATAGACCCCTCTGGTTTGCAGTGGTGACGAAAAGGCTGACTGATGAGGTTAAACAGAAATATCCATGTACCATGATGTTTGCAGATGACATTGTGATCTGTTGTGAGAGCAGGGGACAGGTGGAGGAAAGTCTAGTGAGGTGAACGTATCCTTTGGAAAGGAGAGGAATTCAGGTTCGTCACAGCAAGTCAGAATGAATATGTGTGAATGAGAGGGACCATAGTGGAATGGTGAGGTTACAGGGAGTGGAGATAAAGAAGGAGGAGGATTTTAAGTACTTTGGGTCAACAGACCAGAGCAAGGGAGTGTAGAAAAGAGGTGAAGAAACGGGTACAAGTAGGTTAGAACGATTGAAGAAAAGTGTCATGGATACTATGCGCTAGAAGAATATCAGCCAAAATGAAAAGAATGGTGTACAAGACAGTGGTGAGACCAGCAATGCTGTACAGTTTAGAGACAGTGTCATTTAAGAAAAGACAGGAAGCAGAGCTAGATGTTGCAGAGATGAAAACGGTGAGGCTCTCTTTGGGAAAGACAAGGATGGATAGAATAAGGAAATGAGTCTATCAGAGGGACAGCACAAGTTAGGTGTTTGGTGATAAGGTCAGAGATGCCAGACTATGACAGGTTGGTCATGTAAAGAGGAGGGATTGTGAATATTGGTAGAAGGATGCTGTGATTGGTGCTGCCAGTCAGGAGCTCTAGACGAAGACCAAAGAGAATATTTATGGACACAGTGAAAGAGAATATAAAGTTAGTTGGTGTGAGTGAAGAGGATATAGAAAATAGGGTTAGATGGAGGACCTTGATTTGCTGTGGCGACCCTTGAACGGGAATTGCCAAAAGATGACTGTACATTATTAATTACCTCTACTTCACTATCAGATTTCTACTGTGTGAATTAAAATGCCCCCACTGTGGGATGATTAAAGGAATATTCTATTCTATTCTATTCTATTCTATTCTATTCTATTCTATTCTATTCTATTCTATTCTATTCTATTCACTGCACTCTAACATAAGTTATCTGTGACACACAAGTCTAGTGAATGTGTTATGAACAGGTGGCATCACTAAATTTATATTGGTGTTTTATTTTCCTTATGATGCAAAGCGTTTTTTACCTACTTCAAAAGATTATGCTCTCGGTTGTAATGTTATTCTCCCAGTATAGTTCAGTACAATATAGTTTTTTTTTAACTTGAAACAGGAATACATATTCACAAATCCTACTGATGGCACATTGTCTTCAAGTGTGTTGAAATTTTAAAAAAGAAGATTTGATTGTGCATATTTTTGGTCGATGAATCTCTGGACTTACAAATCCTTGGATAAGTAAGTCCAGGGCGGAGCTCATCCACCCCCAGGGCCCCGCTACTGAAGAGCCTTTTGACTGACACTTTTGCTGTCAGCTACATCTTCATTCAGACGGTAGGATAGTAGCATGAGACTATCAATCATCCATCATTAACAGTGGCAGTTGATTTGTTCTTATTTAAAATGTCGAGCTGATATATGTGGCATGTACGTCCTAATTCTCAGGATAAAATATTTTTGTTTACTCAGGAAAATTATCAATATAACCATGGGAATAAGCATTAAAAAATGTAAGTACAAAACGCTCAGGAGTTAACTTTAATTGTATCTTAACTGAAGTTCATTAACTGCTGCAACTGTGTGGCATACTGAACCAAGTCAGTCCCAAGTTCAATTACAGGTATTTTGCAATCCATACAAAGAGTAAAAACAGAGATTTGTTGCCTAAACTGGATCCTTGTAAGGCTTGTGTGATTGTTTTAATTATTGCATTTTCTAATCTGGTTAGATTAAACTTTAGCTTGTGTAACCCAGGATCAACAGCTTGCTATAGCTTTAGGGGACAGACTCCCTTTATATAATTATAATTATAAGTTGTGCATGCTGCTTAGCAAAATGTTACCACACCAAATGGTTCAAACATTGATAATTAAATCTTTATTTTTGAAACCCACCCCCTTATAGCCACTGTTTTACAGACCCTTTATTTCAACATAATTCTATGGGTAAAATTGGTGTAAAAAGGAGGTTGCAGGTCTCATTATACATAAGTATTTTACCAAGTATCAAATTGGTGCAGTCCATTCATTCATCGTCTGCTGCCTATCCTACGTCAGATATGCTTATCCTGCTTATCCAACTCCGTAGAGTAAGTCACATTCAGTTTCAGTGGGAAAAGTGTTTGTGAAAAAAAATGGCTGAATCTGTAAATTAGTTCACATTCACATCTGTTCCGCTGCCCCCCGTTCTTGCGTTGACTGCTCACAAGCGTAGTTAAAGATGAAATTGTATTCTACGAAAACCACAAATATTACAGGGAAAAGTTAAAACTTAGTGAGGTTTATTGATAATAAAATTTCAGGTTCGGCAGGCCAGATTAAAATGCCCGGAGAGCTGTATATGGCCCATAGGCCGTAGTTTGCCCATACCTGCTATAGGTGGTCAGAGAAGTGGATACATTTTCTCCGCCTTGTGAATTGGACCAACACTGATCAAAATTTCTCTCTGCAGCAGTCTTCATACTTCATTTCAAAATCAGGATATTCATAGTGACAAACCTCTGTTGTAATGTTTCCCTCTTTCTGTTTTGTTCATAGCTTGATGCTTGCTGAATCACAGTGATGAAGATGACCAGAATGCACCTAATTGGGGCACTGCCATCATGGCCTGGTATAATGCCAACAGGAGTTCTTTATCTACTTCTGCTGGCAAGTTGTCACAGCCAAGACACTGAAGGTAAAGGGATTCTCTCACCGTGTCTCTTTTTACTCTTCAGATATTGAACTTTTTTGTGGCAATATTCTTTTTTGACATAAAATGTGTTTTGTGAGTATGAATTATAAGGATTATAACGTATGGGTGTGATACAAAACAAAAAAAAGTTTTACTGTGGCATACAGGGTCAGCTTAGGTTTCTCAAATTTAAAGCACTGTATACTTTTGCCAATTGTGAAAAATAAGCTGACAATTAATAATATTAAATAGGTTTACTTCTTCAATGTCTCAGCATTGAGAACACAATCAACTGCAATTTCTTTCCACTCTGGCCCCTCTTCACAAAGGAAGTGAAAATTAAAACCGATTAACAAAAACTGTCTATTCAATTGAAAGAAGGAAAAAAAAACAAACTCGACTTATACATGAATTAGGATGCAAGTATATTCTATCAGAAGGGTGAATTGCATAACGGAACAAATGGAGATGTCTGTCTGCCTACCATTGTAAATGCAATATATCTATCTTCCGCTGCTTATCCGTGATCGGGTGGCAGGGGCAGCAGCTGCAGAAGGGAGGCCCAGTCTTCCCTCTCCCCAGCCACCTGGTCCAGCTCTTCTGGAGGTACCCCAAGGCACTCCCAGGCCAGCCTGGAGACATAGTCTCTCCAGCGTGTCCTGAGTCTTCCCCTTGGCCTTCTCCCAGATGGACATGGCCAGAATACCTCCCTGGGGAGGCGCCCAGGAGGCATCCTTACCAGATGCCCGAGCCACCTCATCTGACTAAGGGAGTGTCTGGCCACCCTGCAGAGAAAGCTCATTTCGGCAGCTTAAACTCCTTCACTTCGGACAGGACCTCTTTCCCAACCCAGAGTGTGCATTCCACCCGTTTCCGGTCGAGCACCATGGTCTCGGATTTGGAGGTGCTGATCCTCATCAAACCGCTCCAGCGAGAGCTGGAGATCATGGCCAGACGAAGCCAGCAGGACCACATAATCTGCAAAGAGCAGAGACTTGATCCCATGGCCACCAAACCAGATCCCCTGGGCTGCACCTAGAATTTCTGTCCATAAAAGTTATGAACAGAATCGGTGACAAAGGGCAACCCTGGCGGAGTCCAACTCTCACCAGAAACGGGTCCCACTTATAACCGGCAATGCAGACCGAGCTCCGACAATGGGCATACAGGGACTGAACAGCCCATATAAAGGGGGTCAGTATCCCATATTCCCGGAGCACCCCCCACAGGACTGCCCGCGGGACACGTTCAAATGCCCTCTCCAAATCCACAAAACACATGTAGACTGGTTGGCCAAACTCCCATGCCCCGTCGGGAACCCTGCTGGGGGTATAGAGCTGGTCCACTCTTCCATGACCAGGACGAAAACCACACTGCTCCTCCTGAATCTGAGATTCAACGACTCGTCGGACCCTCCTCTCCAGCACCACTGAATAGACCTTATTTGGGAGGCTGAGGAGTGTGATCCCCCTGTAGTTGGAGCACATCCTCCAATTCCCCTTTTTAATCACCCTGGTCTGCCAGTCCAGCGGCACTGTCCCCGACGTCCACGCAGTGCTGCAGAGGCGTGTCAGCCAGGACAGCCCTACAGCATCCAGAGCCTTGAGGAACTCAGGCTGGACCTCATCCACCCCTGGGGCCCCGCTGCCGTAGAGCTTTTTGACCACTTCAGCAACTTCCGCCCCGGAGATAAGCGGACTCTTTCTGGGGTCCCCTGGCTTTGCTTCCTCATTGGAAGGGGTTTCGACGGGATTGAGGAGGTCTGAGAAGTAGTCCTGCCACCAATCTACACCGTCCCTCGTTGAGGTCAGCAGCGCCCTGCTCTCACTGTAAACAGTGTTGATGGAGCACTGCTTCCCTCCCCTGAGACACCGGATGGTGGACCAGAATCTCCAGGAAGCCAGCTGGAAGCCATGCTGCTTGGCCTGCCGGTACCTGTCGGCTAACTCCAGAGTCCCACAGGCCAAAAAGGCCCAATAGGACTTCTTCTGCAGTTTGAAAGCATCCCTCCCCACTGGGGTCCATCAACGGGTTCAAGGGTTGTCGCTCCGACAGGCGCCAACCGCTTTACGGCTGCAACTCTGGACTGCCGCCTTGACAATGGAAGTGCAGAACATGGCCCATCCGGACTCAATGTCCCCCCACCTCGACCTCGGGACATGGTTGTAGCTCTGCCGGGGGTAGGAGCTGAAACTCCTTCTGATTCTTTCTCCTTGAAGCCTTCCACTTGAGGCTGGATCTCATCACAACCTGGATAGGGTATTCACCTTTTTCCAATTGAGGACCAGGGCCTTGTATTTGGAGGTGCTGATTTTCATCCTAGCAGCTTCACATTCGGCTGCAAACTGCTCCATTGAGAGCTGAAGACCACGGTCTGATGAAGCCAACAGGACCACACTTCTGCAAAAAGCAGAGACTCAATCCTGAGCTTACCAAACTGGGTCACCTCGACAACCTTCCTGCCCCCCTTCTCCACCCGTGCAGCCAATGGTGGAATCTCCTTGATTCTCCAGATTCGAGGAGGTGTCCAGAAATCATTCACCATTGCCTCACAGAACTCCTCCCACACACGAGTATTTGCCTCAGTGGCTACCACACGCCGCTTGCCCTGCCGATACCTGTCAGCTGCCTCCAGGGCAACCTACCAGAAAAGCCTGGTAGGGTTCCTCTTCAAGCTTAATGGCTTTTCTCACTGCCGATGTCCACCAACTGGCTTGGGGGTTACAGCCTCAACAGGCACCAACCACCTCACGACAAAAGCTCTGGTCTACCGCCTCAACAGTGGTCACAGATTATGGCCCAATTAGACTCAATTGCCCCTCCCCAACCATTTGGGTCTGCCCAAACCACACCCTCCCCCACCATCAAAGCCAACTCACCAGTTTCCAAAACAATCACAAAGTCTATCATCAAACTGCAGCCGGGTGTTGGTGCCAACTGCACGTATGTACATCCTTACGCATGATCATGGTATTTGTTACGGGGGGGGGGGGGGGGGGGGGTTTTCCCCCCCCCCCCCCTCCTCCTCCCCCTTCAGGGCGCCCCTTAAAACCCCCCCGGGCCA
>CAAKHD010012966.1:159285-183145 GCA_901007705.1 Fistularia tabacaria | reverse complement strand
CGTGATGTGCAGCACAGGCGTGCCCCAAGGTACGGTCCTGTCTCCATTCCTCTTCACTCTCTTAACCTCCGACTTCCGACACAAGTCCAGTTCCTGCCACCTCCAGAAGTTCTCTGATGACTCTTCCATCGTTGGATGCATCACCAACGATGACGAGGAGGAGTGCAGAGAGCTGATTGCGAGTTTGGTGATTGGAGCAACCAAAATCACTTCCTACTCAACATCTCCAAGACAAAGGAGTGGACTTCAGGAGGAATAGGAGGAGACCTATACCAATCCCCATTCTGGGTGAAGAGGTGGAGATTGTGGACTCCTATAAGTACCTTGGGGTCCATATTAACAAGAAACTGGACTGAACACACAACACAGATGCCCTATACAGGAAGGATCAGAGCAGGATGTTCTCCCTGAGGAGACTGGGGTCATTTGGTGTCTGCAGCGGGCTCCTCAAGACCTTCTATTGGTCGATGGTAGCCAGCGTACTCTTCTTTGCTATAGTGCGCTGGTGGGGCGGTGCCAGGACTGCTGAGGTCAACAGGCTTAACAAGCTTGTGAGGAAAGCTCGCTCGGTGGTGGGACTAAACCTTGACCATCTTGAGTCGGTGGCTGTGCGGAGGGTGAAGGACACACTGGGAGCTATCCTGGACGATCCTTCCCACCCCTTGCACGATGAGCTGCTGGATATGAGCAGCTCATTCAGCCAGCGGCTCATCCCACCCCAGTGCAGAACTGAACGCTTCAGACGCTCCTTTGTGCCCACAGCCATCAGACTGTATAACAGCAGTCTGGACGGGACACAACCCTGACTGCCTGGGGGGCATCTGTGCGATCGTCACCCCATCACTCCGTCACCCACTCACACGTGTGGTGCCCATAACTACTACAGGTCACTTTGATTCATTTACTCTATTTATTCTTGCTTGTGTGTGATATCTGTCTATGTGTATGTATATATGTGTTTGTGTATATTGTGTATATTGTGTATATGTGTATATATATTAATTGTAGGTATGGGTATGTGTGTGTATATATGTATGTATATGTGTGCGTGGACATGTATGGTGACATATGTGCATATTTGTATGCATTTATATATGTGTGTATTTATCTGTCCTTTTTTTTGTTGTTTTTGTTTTTTCTCATGTTGCTGCTACAACATCCGAATTTCCCCTATGGGGATCAATAAAGTATTATCCTATCCTATCCTAGTTAGATAGAAGAGAAGATTTATAGATGGAGTGAAAGAAGACATGAAGTTGTTTAGAGTGAGAGAAGAAGATACAGAGAATAGGGTTACGTGGAGGATGTTGATTCAATGTGGCAATCCCTGAAGGGAGCAGCCAAAGGAAAAGGTAAAGGATTCTACCATTTAACGATAAAGTTTGCTTGACAGCAGAGGAGCATTTATTTTGTTTTTGTGTTTTTCATACTCTTGTTTGAATGCCTGGGGCAATCTGGAAAATGGTGATAGCATGGGTGTCCTCATTTAAGTAAACACATGCTCCAGTGCAATCACATCTGTCAAAATCGTTTGGTAACTATGGAATAAAAATTTTAAGAAAGCAATGTAATGCAAAATCATACATTCCAAAATATCTGGCCTAGTCTGAAGAGACCGTAAGGAGCAACTATTTGCAGATTACATGTCATACTACTTCTTCTACTTCCCCTGATGCTCTTGAAATGCAATGTACAAATTGTTTACAGACCAGACCAGTACTTTCACAAACAATGTTTCATGTTCCAGCTGAGAAATCAAGACAACTGAGAATTGTACTGTATGATGGATTTCAATATCTTGTGTGTGTGTGTGTGTGCTGAGGACACAATTTGTTTATCTATGCACTGTACATCCAAAATGTAATTACCGGAAACAAACATGTCGGTGCTGCGGACACAGTTCAGTTAGTGAACAGGAGCATCACTGACAGAGCAAATCATAGAATCAGAATCAAACACTGTATTATCAAAAAGCTTTTATTAAGGATTTTTTTGTGGTTGTTGGTACACAATAGTAGATGTCATGTAATTTAATATTGAATATATTATATATCTTACATATCAGTTATACATATTGATATTGTCTGGATATAATATTAAGAAAATTAATAAGGTTAGGTGAAAATAACGACACCACACAAGAATTGAACATCTACAAACACTATATATATTTATTTAGAAGCATGTCTATGAGAGTTACGTTCATGTAATGTAACAGGACAGGAGTGCGTTGGCCGTGTCAATGGGGTCACAAACCTTGCTAATGAAGCCAGTCACCGACATGAATATACTGCTCTCATGCCGTGAGATTTTGATCTTGATGGACAGCAGCTTCTTGCCAGAGGGAAGACTCTCAAACAGTTCGCGTGGGATGGAAAGGGTCAGCTACAATGTTGCATGCTGGTTTCATTGAATAGAAGCTTTGTTTTGATTTTGTAGGAATTACGCAAAATGCAAAAAAAAAGGACCTTTTTTTTCCATGTTCAATTCATATTCATTATATTTAGCATTTAGAATGTGGATATGTCCCCATTCACGGTGTTTTGATGCATTTTTCTGCTCAGTTCTATAAAAAAAATCACACATGAACAGTTTATTGTTTTACTGAACAGTGTTCTCTCTTTGCCATTTCAAGATTTTGTTTGTTTATGTTTATTACGCTTTCAGGTACCTAATGCAGCCTCAGGGCGGCACGGGCCAGTAACCCCTAGAGCCAAACTCGGTGGGGCACAGGCCAGTGTCTCCCTAAACCGGTCCCAAGCCCGGATAAATGCAGAGGGTTGCCTCAGGAAGGGCATCCAGCGTAAAACTTTTGCCAAAACCAATTATGCGAATCAAACCTAAAAACTTCATACCGAATCGGTCGAGACCCGGGTTAACAACGACCGCCATTGGTGCCGATAACCTACAGGGTACCAATGGAAATTGGGCTACTATGGGTCGAAGAAGGAGAGGAGGAAGGCGTGCTCGGAAACAGAGAGAGAAGAGGAAAGGCAAGAATCTGGAACTGAGAGTAGGAACTTTGAATATTGGGACGATGACAGGAAAAGGTATAGAGTTGGTTGACATGATGCAGAGAGTTTGAGTTCAAAAATTCCTTTTAATGAAACGTTGGGGTTTGACAGGCATACATTCAGAGAGAACACAAAACGACACTCAGTACTTCTCAGTGGCAGGAGATCAACTTAGTATGGGAAAATTAACTGGTCATGGCTGTTGACAGAACACAAAATGCCTCCTACCGCCCAGGTAGAAATGAATTCCCCCAAGTTGCCGGATAAAAAAAGAAATTGAACCCCACTTTTAGGCGAGTCTTAATTAGTGCTTTCAAAGCTGACACCTGACTCACATCCCCTTCATTTCGGGCCTTCGTTTTTCGGGTCAGCCAAATGGCCAATTTAGCTGAGCCCGACAGAAAGTTCAGCATGACTGATATTTTCTTCTTGGTCTTCGAATAATTTGGGCCAAAAATAAACAAGTACAAAGTAAAGGGAACCCCCAAACCTAAAAAGAAACCCTGCAAGAAAGTAAACAATGACAGCAACCATGGGCATTCGGCAAACAAATGAGGCAATGTTTCTGGGCATGAAAAAAACAAACAGTCCCCCACGTGATGCAGAGAAGGAAGGTGGATATACTGTGTGTCCAGGAGATCAGATGGAAAGGTAGTAAGGCTAGAAGCCTGGAAGCAGGTTTTAAGTTGTTCGATCATGGTACTGACAGGAAGAGTAATGGAGTAGGAGTTATCTTGAAGGAGGAGTTTGTTAGGAAGGTTCTGGAGGTGCAAAGAATGTCAGATAGACTTATGAGCCTGAAATTAGAAATTGAAGGTGTGATGCTCAATCTTGTTAGCGGCTATGGCCCACAGGTAGGATGAGTTAGAGGAGAAGGAGAAGTTTTGGAATGAGTTAGATGAACTGATGCAGAATATCCCCAGAAATGAGAGAGTGGTAATTGGAGCAGACTTCAATGAACATGTTAGTGCAGGCAATAGAGGTGATGAAGAAGTGATGGGCAGGTTTGGTATCCAGGATAGGAACGTAGAGAGACAGATGGTTGTAGACTTTGCAAAAGGATGGAAATGGCTGTAGTAAATACTTTTTTCCAGAAAAGACAGGAACATAGGGTAACTTATAAGGGCAGAGGTAGAAGCAAGCAGGTAGACTACATCTTGTGTAGACAAGGAAATCTGAAAGAGATCAGTGACTGCAAAGTGAGAGTGTGGCCAGACAGCATAGGATGGTGGTTTGTAGGATGACTGATGACAAAGAAGAGGACAAAGGCAGAGCCGAGGACAAAGTGGTGGAAGCTGAAAGGGGAGGAGTGTTGCATGGTTTTCAGGGAGGAGATGAGAAAGGCTCTTGGTGGTCAGGGAGAACTTCCAGATGACTGGACAACTACAGCTAATGTGATCAGGGAGACAGGTAGGAGAGTACTTGGTATATCGTCTGGAAGGAAGGCAGATAAGGAGACCTGGTGGAGGAATGAGGAAGTGCAGGAGTATATCCAGAGAAAGCGGTCAGAAAAGAAGAACTGGGACATTGAGGGGACTGAAAAGAACAGACAGGAGTACAGGGAGATGCAGCGTACGGTAAAGATAGAGGTAGCAAAGGCAAAACAAAGGGCGTACGATGACTTGTATGCTCGGTTGTAGTAAGGAGGGAGAGAATGATTTATACAGGTTGGCAAAACAGAGAGATAGAGACGGAAAGGATGTACAGCAGGTCCGGGTGATCAAGGATAGCGAGGGAAATGTATTGACAGATGTTAGAAGAGTGATGGGAAGATGGTAAGAGTACTTTGAAGAGCTGATGAATGATGAAAATGAAAGAGAGGGAAGGGAAGAAGAGGTGACTATTGTAGACCACAAAGTAGCAGAGATTAGTAAAAGTGAAGTGAGGAGGGCATTGAAGAAGAAATACAGTTGGTCCAGATGATATACATGTGGAGGTATGTAAGTGTCTAGGAGAGGCAGCGGTAGAGTTTTTGACTAGATTATTCAACAGGATCTTATAGAGGGAGAAGATGTCTGAGGAGTGGAGAAGAAGTGTGATGGTGGCCATTTTTAAGAATAAGGGGATGTGCAGAATTGCAGTAACTATAGAGGGATAAAGTTGATGAGCCACACACTGAAGTTATGGGAGAGAGTAGTGGAAACTATACTTAGAACAGAAGTCAGTATTTGTGGGCAGCAGTATGGCTTCATGCCTAGAAAGAGTACTATAGATGCGGTATTCGCTTTGAGCTCAGCTCTGAGCCCCTTCCTGTTTGCAATGGAGATGGACAGGCTGACAGATGAGGTTAGACAGGAATCTCCATGGTCCATGATGTTTGCAGATGACATTGTGATTTGTAGTGAGAGCAGGGAACAGGTTGAGGAAAATCTTGAGAGGTGGAGGTTTGCTCTGGAAAGGAGAGGAATGAGGGTTAGTCAGAGCAAGACAGAATATATGCGTGTAAATGAGAGGAACCCGAGTGGAACGGTGAGGTTACGGGGAGTGGAGATCAAGAAGGTGGAGAATTTCAGGTACTGAGGGTCAACAATCCAGAGCAACGGAGAGTGTGGAAAAGAGGTTAAGAAACGGGTTCAAGCAGGTTGGAATGGGTGGAGAAAAGTTTCAGGGGTCCTATGTGATAGAAGAATATCATCTAGAATGAAAGGAAAGGTTTACAAAACAGTGGTGAGACCAGCAATGTTGTATGGTTTGGAGACAGTGGCACTGAACAAAAGACAGGAGGCAGAGCTGGAGGTAGCAGAAATGAAGATGTTGAGGTTCTCTTTGGGAGTGACCAGGATGGATAGGATCAGGAATGAGTCCATCAGAGGAACAGCAAATGTTAGATGTTTTGGAGAGAAGGTCAGGGAAGCCAGACTGAGATGGTTCGGTCACAGAGGACGGATAGGGACAATATTAATAGACGGAATGGGAGATGCCAGGCAGGAAGTCTAGAGGAAGACCGAAGAGAAGATTTATGGACGTAGTGAGAGAAGATTTGAAGGTAGTTGGCGTGAGAGAGGAGGATACAGAGAATAGGGTTAGATGGAGAAGGTTGATTCGTTGTGGCGACCCCTGAAAGGTGAAAAGCCAAAAGGAAAAGAAGAAGGTACCTGCAGGAGGTACCTTCACCTGTGTTCTCAATTTTTTGTTTTTTTATGGCTATTTTTTGTAAACTTCATAAGGGAATGTCTCTCTATATTTCTGATTCACTGACATTTTGGGAAGTGGGTGGTAATTTTCTTCCTTTATTCCAGTTAACCTTGAGAGATTTTTTCAAATGTAATATTTTTTATCCTGGTGTGAAGACATTTCTTCCATTTTTATCGGCTATTTTTAATATGTCAATTTAATAATAACAGTTTTCCTATGATTAAAAAGCTGAAAAACAGTGAAAAAAAATCTGCAAGATATTAACTAAACATTCATTCAACAAAATTGTTTGCTGGATTTTTCAATATATTTATTTAAAAACAGTTTAACTCGACTTGATCTATTTCAATATATTTGCTGTGTCTGCTTTTGTTTACTGAGGGAAAAGGGAAGGGAAAGTCAAGCTGTGACTTTGGACTTTGGATATTCCATTCGTAGTCTAAATAGATCGTTGCTATTTTTGAAACCATGATAGGAGAGGTCCATTTGGTAACTTTTCCCTGCCTTAGGTGAGATTTTCCGTAATTTATGATACAATGCTTCCCTGACGGTAATGAGGTTTGCTGAGAATCAATGTTTTGAATATAACATCTTATTCTTCATCTGCCTGAAATAGATTACCTAAACATAGGAGGGTAGCCTTGTGCAGCTGAGACACCAACAGTTTATGTTCATAGTAGGAGCAACATGATGCTTGTAAAACCCAAAGGTGAATGGCACTATAAAAAATGTTTTTATTATTTTTTTCGTATTTAAAGTGCTGTTCTTGGAAAACATGTACTTCTGTCTTGAATTTGTTTGAGTTTGATCAATTTCAAAGAACTTGTTTAGGAAAATTAATATAGGGTACAGGTTTGATTATAATTGGATCAGTATGTCTTTCATTTGATTTTTTTTTCTCCTCAGTCCACTAAACTGTTGGTTTTTGTATTTGAGCCAAAATGCACAGACAACCAATTCAGGATTTAATTGTCAATTTCCTAGTCGTAGACCTTTAGATCAATGAAAATATGGAATAAAGCATTCATGTATATTCATTCCTATATGTAATTGTTACATATTTACCAGAGCATTGATTTATTAAATGTGACAAAACAATAACACAGTGAAATCAGTGGGATCCATTTCATGATTATATGATGAACCTATACTGTACCTCCCAGATAACAACTGAAATATACATAATAAAGATGTAGTAAGGATTCATATATTTCTTGATATTTTGCATTTTGTTTTTATAAACAGCGGTTTGCTCTGACCATTAGTTTTGTAGTCTAGTTGGGGTAGGGACATTTTTTTTTATATTTTTCTATTATTTGGACCTTTTTTTGGACTTTAGAGCTTTGGACATGTGCGACAGACATTTCTGGGGTATTTGTTTGGGCAATGTTGTATTCTTGGATTTTCTGTCTTTTGTTTGTTCGTTCTTTTGTTCATTTAGTTTGCTCCTTGTCCTAGTTTGAGGTGTTTCAATTTTTTGCGTTTTCTTTCTGTCTTTATTTTTTTCAGTTTCTTCATTTGTGGCGGCTGTAGCTCAGTTGGTAGAGTGGGCTCTACCATCCCTCTAATTGGACAGTTTGTTGTTTGATCCCAGGCTCCAAGTGTCTCCATGTCGAAGTGTGCTTGGGCAAGACACTGTCCCCCCAAATGTTCCAGATGGCCTTGCATAACAGCTCACAGTGTGAGTTAGTGAATGGGTTAATGTGAGCCAGTGTAAAGCACTTTGGAACCACAAGAGGATTTAAGCGTTATATAAGTAGTGACCATTTGTGATAACCCTCACCTTACTCTACTCTACCTTGTACCATAAAATAACAACGATGAGATGTGTAGTTTCAAATCAAACATTGAATTGAATGTGAATATCAGTCTACAATCTTGTCATATATAACCAAAGGAATACAATGCAGTTGGTTTCTTCCTCCACTATCTCTATGAGCAGGAATGGTTGTTCTATCCTCTATCTTCTGTGGCCATGTATTTATCGTAAGCTGTACCATCATCATTTTTGACACCAGACTTTGTGGTAATTTTGTAATAAAAAGTAATGTTTTCAGTAAAGTTAGAGATATAATTCCTGTTATTAATTCATGTTCATAACGAAAGGGACATACCATGTGTGGAAAAGTTATAAAGCCTTTACATTATCAAATCATTAATAGCTGTATTCATCTTGCCTGACAGTTTTGAAAATTGCTGAACATTTACATAATATGGATGATAATATGCACAGTAGTTAAATTTCTAAACATTTTTAATAACTAATATCTTTTTCAGTTTCCTGTGTCAGTTAGTATTCAGAAACCTCTGATATGGGTCTTTTCGTCAATGCATAGGTGAAGCGTTTCAATTTAACACCTATCCTTAAAGGAATAAACCCATTCAACAGCCTCTAATTTAGAGGTTTGGGTCATAGAAAATCAATCAAGGTTGATCACGATTTAAGTCCTCCATTTCAATCATGCAGCCGACTAAATCAAATGGTGAAATGCAAAACTGTGCAAAACGCATATCAGCAGAAAAGTGGAATGACATTTTACTGTTCTGTGTTTGACTGTGGCATGTATGAGCTGTCACACTCGAGTGCATTTCACAATAGCAAGCTGAATCTTGATAATCACAACCTTACAGATGGAGGAAGTGAAATGATTTGCACTCTAAACCTCAGCCCCCGAGGAAACGACCAAATTGGTTGTATGACAGTGACATCATGTTGAATTACTCTGCCGCAAAGCTGTCACTTTATACAATCAGTTTTTGGTGCGACACAAATGTCCTGTTCCCTGACCAGCTAGCGATGTAGAGTGTAAGATTCCTATATATCCTATCTTCTTTACACAGTTTAGTTTGACATAATCCAGTTGGCAGCATGTAAGGCAGCCAAAAAATGCAGTATTTCAAACAGATAATCTCAGAAGGCTGCTGTAAGAGCAAACAAGTGTATCCTCTTCTTTCTTTAAAAAAAACATATGAATGTGCTTGTGCATATAAAGAACCAGACATAAATTGGTACGGAATGTTTGAGGAAAGTCAGTATTATTTAATGTTATGTGAGGCATAGAAAAGATAAAGTAAATTAAAATGAATGCTCTCTTAATAGAATCATGACTTCCAAGGAAAGGGTTGCCGGTATTATATAGGAAAAAAAATGGAGAGGTAAGGTGAGACCTTACTCATGATAATGATATATTATTATTATTCTTTCCTTCTTGTGCAGGCAGAACAACAAGTTGGGTTTCAGATGAATGTCTAAGAAATTAGAAGGAGGTGGTGATGTTGAGATGTGAAGGGTCCAAGTAGTGGATGCATTTGCAGGTGAGGAGCGATGTTTAAAACAAATTAACTATTTACCTCCATTTTCCCCAAACATTATATCATGTCATTGTTCAGAAAAAAAAAATCTGTTTTATTCTCTAACCTTGCTTGCACCTAACTCCATTTGCATCTAGCAACTCCTAGTAACTTCATGAATAAATGGGAGTCATCATCATCATCATCTCATCATTGGAATGAAAATATCTAATCACCCACTCATGTTTGAGGGTCATGCTGATCAGTAGCCAGTCCCGGCTGATATTTTCAAGGGTTGGAATACCACCAGCGATGAGACATTGTATATATTCATTGTCTGTAGCAGTTATAATGCACACAGGGGCGCTGATTTCTGGGGTGTGTGAGGGACATGACACACCCTGGACATTTAGTCTCCAATTAACTTCAGTTAAAATCTTTCTGGATCAGACCAGGAGGATGGAGAACCTGGGAGAACATACAAACTCCACACACAAAGCCCCCAGACAGAATTTAACAGGTAACATTGTTGAGAAGCTGGATGGCAAAACCACTGTGCCACCAGAAATGTGTTCAAAATAATGAGCCGCTTGTCAAAAGCCTCAAATAGGCCCTTTAAACGGCAGCCATTTTGACATGTTGTTGCAAAGTGATGCAGGTGTCCTGTAGTTATAACATCATTAATTGTTGCCTTGCTCCATGAGGGCGGTCTTGTACTCTATGTATGCTGCCGCAAATGCTGACATTAAGTTGTAGGGAACCATAATCTGTAATCATGAATTAAACTTGGATGCACCCCCCTTTGACATGTCAGAATGGCTGCTATAAAAGGTGTCAGTTCTTTTTATAATGTGACGCATACACACACACACACACACACACACACACACACACACACACTCCCACACACCGTTATGTAACAACTGTTTTTCTTTTTTTTTTCCAGTGTGTCACGATAAAAAAACTGACTGTACATGGTGAGATCTCGACAAAATTATGGGTGAGTTCCTGTTGATGGAGGTCTTTTCAAATGTAACAAATTCAGCGGGGCAAAGATTGAGTTATGAGAAAACAGGTTTGGTTCCCACTCCATGACGATGGGTACTAGTTTGATGCTCAGTACCCAAGTGGACCACAACAGACAGTACTGAGTGCTCAGAATGGGCTAAATTTCAGACCCATCTCAGATACACGTTGGTTTCAAATGGTCAAATACAGCGCACAAGCACTTGTTTGAAATTTAAATGGTGAGTAGCTGACTGTTACCCATTCTGATGGTGTCAGTGTGAATCAGAAGATCGAGTCATCTCATTACTTTTTTCTTTCAGGTTTGGCCATTTTTCATGGAGATGAACTCTGCTTTGCTTGTTTTTCTTTAATTTTCCAATTTGGCTTTTTTTTTTATCTCGTTTCCTCTGATGTCTTTTTTGTTGTGCGGTCATTTGTTTTTTAGGAATAAGCGTTTCTCTTAGGTGCTTCCTGTTATTATTTTTTTACATACATTTTCTTCTGCTCCGTAGACCTTTGTTTTATTGTTTGGGTTGTGTATCTCTTTTGTGATTAAGCAGGATTTGTCGACTTCATTTCCGTGTTCTGCAGCACTATGTGACTTTTTGTTTTATGTTTATTTCTTCTGATGTTTTTCCTGCCTTATGTTTATTTTGTTTTGTTCAATGTGTTTAAAAGGTAAAGAGTTTGTCTAAGTTGTTTCCTCTCTTTTTTAATATTTTTTCAGCTCCCCCCCATTTGATTTTTTCTTTGGATACTTTTCATCATTTTTTGTTCCTGATTAACTAGGATTTTTCCTATAAATATGTTACTTATTTTTGAAGTCATTTGTACCACTGTGGGTCAGAAACAATGTGTTTACATTGTTCATAGTGTCCCTTGATAGGCAGGTAGGACACAACGCACAAGTACACCATCTTTGTAATCCCCTTTTTAAGATGCATCCAGCACTTGCTGAACAACTGAGAGGACTAGAGAACAACTATGAATACATTTGCTACAGTTTGGATGGAAGCCAGAGAACTAAGCATTAAATTGGACTGTGAGCAGAGACAGAAAATGTCCATGAGGTAAAAAACTAAAAAGATGTTTTTGTTAAAGAGGATGGTCACTGATTCTACACTGTAGGTAGACACCTGCCGCTGGATTTTATCCGGGGTTAAAACCCCCAGCAGGCTGGAAGGTTGTAGTGGTGATTTGGATGGGCCAATGAGAGAAGTCCTCGAAACTTTCTTTCATTGCAGATTATTAATTTTGCCAGGGCACGAGATGAATGTGACTTACTGAAACCAGACCAACAAGTCAGAGAGTTTCTGCTAGTATAAATAGATGCAGTAAGTAAATCTGACATCAAGCAGACCAAAAGTAATGTAGATTTGTTTTATATAACCCCCTGGATCTGTTACTAGTCCACACCTCGGGGTACCCGGGCCACCGGCACCTCATCAGCACAGTCAGAAATGGGTCTAGACAAGAAAGGAGGAGACAATTCTTTGTTCAAGAATATACTTCAAATAGTTAATTTTGAGATAACTTAGCCATTGGCTAGATCTGCTGCAGTGGTCCTGCCACATGCCGACCATTGTTATTTCTTTATGAATACAAAAGCTTTTGTTGAATAATGTCAACTATGACCATGTAACTGTTCGTGCAACTGTTATTATTAATATGATGCGGCGCGTCGGCGAGGAATATGACGACACAGTTGTGGAGGGGTTCAAACTTTAATGTGTGGATACGCCAACACAATAATTAATTTCTCCCAAACATTCGGGAACGTCAGTATATGTACCCCCTGTAACCACGCCCCCTAAGCCGTCAGTCCCTGGGTGAGAGGCCACACCCTTTAGTGTCTGCCACAATGAGATCATTTTTGCCCATCCCTCCCAGCCCTCAAACCCCCTCTGTCTCCATCACACTCTTGCTTTCTATCTCTGTCCTTCCCTCGCTCTGTCTCTGTCTGTCTCTCTCTCTCTCTCTCTCTCTCCCCCAACCGGTCAAGACACGAGGCCACCCACATTGAGCTTGGATTTGTCTAAGGTATCTGCCTGGTAAAGGCCGTTTCTGCTTGCCATTGTCACCAGGTGCTTGCTCATTGGGGATTGTTGAATTTCTGTAAATAATTGAAAGAGTGTGCTCCAGATATCCTCCACACAGAAAGTGTAATTAGACATCTGAGGATCTATAATTTGGTACCTTGGAAAAAAAATCTGAATTGACGAGACAATTTATCAGCATGCATCCAGTTTAATCTCCAAATGTATCACGGGCAAAATATTACTCAACCATTATCTACTGCTTATCTTACGTAGGGTTACGGGGTATGCTGGAGCCTAACCCAGCTGCCATCAGGCAAGAGGTGGGGAATACCCTGGACTGGTTGCAGTCAATCATAGGGCCACATTTTTGGACTGTGGGAGGAAACCCACACAGGCATGGGAGAGAACATGCAAACTCCACACAGAAAGGTCCCCTGTCGAATTGGAACCAGGGTGCTTCGTGCTGTGATGCAGAGGCGCAAACCACTGCGCTTCCGTGTTGCCTAAAAGTATTATTTTCAGTGAATATTCTCCACATTCTTCCACGTACGTGACACATGTTCTTGAAGAGCTGCTTCAATGTTTCTGGTTACCATTACCAAAATGTCAGTTCTCAGTTGGTTTTACCAACTTGGCTATTGTGCCTGAAATGAAGTTGTTCTAACGTTCAGCATCTTGACATATAAGATAGGATTATGAAACAGTTACAGAGTTGGGATTTAAAATACTTAAAACTTATCAACCAAAACATTTCAAAGACTTCATCTGCTTTTCTATTGAGAATTTGATCTGTATCTTAATCTGAGAAAACTGCGCTTTATGGTCGCTGTCAAGAACAATGGTAGAGTTATTATAGAGCTGGTCCATAGGACTTAACCTGGAGCAACTGCACTTCCCACATGGTCAGGAAGACTCACCAGCGCCTGGAGAGAATCCTCTGTTCCTGCATCACTGTGTAAGACAGCAGCTGCTCTTGAGCAGAGAAGAAGGCTCTCCACATGTAGGTTAAGGTTGCACAGAGGATTGTTGGGAGCAGCTTCCCCACCATCACGGACATCTTCATCACCAGATGCAGAGAGAGGGCCAGCTGCATCATAGAGGACACCATCCACCTTGTACATGCACTTTTTGCCCCCATTCCTTTAGGGAAGAAGCTACGCACCATCTGCAACAGGACCACCAAACTGAAAAAACAGCGTCTCTCCTGCACCCACTGAACAGTGGTGCTGCTCGACAGATTTCCCGCAGTTTCCTCTAAACATTGCACATTATCTGCTACGCTACACAAGTTAATAATTACAAGCTGAATATATATTTATTGTTTCTCCTTACAATCAAACAACCATACGCAGGTCCAACCTCAAAAATAAATTGGTCAGTTTAAGGTCTATATTTTCCCATACATTCACAGTCTGCATGCCACCTAAAGAGAAGAGTCCAATCCTCTCCATTCCGTTTTCCAAAATGGAAAGTTCTTTTTTGACCCTACGAATAGCTTTAGAAAAAGTGCTATCTGGTGGAATTGTGGATTGAATCGCAGTGAAGTACAACCAAATTCATTAAAGAGCATTGAGCTTGGCCTGTAACAGATGAAAATGAAATATTTTTTTTGTCACCTTAGAACGATATTAAATTAAGGGGAAGTAAGTTCTGCATGAAAATGAGGAATCCGCTGAAGTTTGTCTCTTCAGTGGGGAAATTCTTTTATTACTTCCCAGATCAATATGGACCCATATGCTCATTACGGACCCTTTCATTAATTTGTTTCGTAACAGGCTGTGCATTTGGGTTGCTCAATTTCCTTTCTTGCTTGAGGGCAATACTCCAATACTTAACTGACAAATCACCTAAGCGTGTTTTTAGATTTGGCACATATCTCATCCAGAACTGAATGCCACATGAGCCCCAAATAATGCTTCTGTTTATGAAGTATAATAAATAGTCTGATTAATATCATAATATCCTGATATCAAGCAACAAATGTGTTCCCGGTTCGACTCTCAGCCCCTTGTCTAGCATTTTGGAAGTAGCTGAGAACTGGAGAGTCCACCTTTACTCTTATTTACACCTTTTACTTCAGCTTAAAATAGATCTGAAATGTATCACAGGAGAATTATAAAGTGTTCTGTATTATAATATATATTGAAAAAAAAGGGTTCATAACATAGTTTTTTACAATGGAAACATGTAGCACTCAATGGTTCTGAACCAAAACAAAGACAAGTCCAATAAAAGCGATTTCAGTGGTTTCATAATTTAAGATGAAAAGAGACAGCTGATGATTAAAAATAGATAGAAATGATAGACAGAAATGGACAGAGACAACAATCCCATGAAGGGGTTCCAGGAGACATGTTCAGATGACATATCATGTTTGCAGACAGGTTCCAAAAGCCCTGTGGATAATGACGTGCCTTGAATGTCCAAGACTATTCAGGTGACGGTCAAATGTATGGCAATGGGAGAAAAGCTGCTCATTCTCCTCAGCTAAGCTGCAGTCCCGTACTCAACTTCAGAATGGCAATCAAGAGGGCTTTTTTTTTTGTTCCAAGTCATTTCAGGACTTAATTTATCAATATCTCAATGGTTTTCCTATGATGATATTTGTATTTTGACCAGGTTTTAAAAATTGAAATGCAATTAATATCATACTAGACATTGAATGTCAGGAATAAAATCATTAGACCGGTTTTGATGGTAATCATATCTCCTTTGAGCCCTAAAATAACATACCTAATGAAAAACATAGCTTAACACGTAGGCCACACAAAAGTGCATAGAATTATAGCGCTCCCAAACAGCTGAGGCCGTTCTCTGTCCAGTCAAGAAGTTGTTGTGATATCAGTTATGCTAATGAACCTGTGGATTCCAGTTGGAAAAAACTGAGAGAGTTGCGTGTAATCAAGGATGATGTGAGGTGAAGTGATATTATAACTATCATATTTTCCGGGCTTTTTTGAAGAGTAACTGGCAATTTTGCCTCATTGCTCTTTTGTTTCTGAAAAGGTCTGAGGTGCAAACTCACACCAGTCAGCTGAAAGTGATCAGCAGCACTCTGGTCACTCTGTATCAATGTGCTTTGCAGCTCAGAAAAAGTAATGTGTTATCAACCTGTATTAACATTGTAATCAAATAGCACTTCCAATGTTCTGCCAAAATACGACTTTTAAAATCCACGTCCATGTTTCTGTGCTGGGAAGCTCAAAAGCAATTTGATGGCTATTGACAACAGTGCCTTTTGTGTCTGTTTGGTTGTTTTCCCTTGGCAGGTCGGTAAAGTCAACCTGCAAAGAGAAAGCAATGGAGCGAGTGTTTACCCCTGTACCTTTCATAATCCCTATATACTTGTCACTTTGTGAAATTACTTTGAACAGTCGCAATGACAATGAACACTTGCAGAAAATACAAAGTAACAATAGCACCATATTTTTGCAAACCTGACAGATCTAAATCCAAATTTCACCGTCTGTTTTCAGTATTGTCTACATTCATATCAGCTTCGGTCAGTTGTAAATATCAATTATGAACCGTCTCACGCTAATAAATGCAACTTCTGTGCAAATTCACATTTGAATAACAAGCTAGCTTTCATATTCTTCATCTCCAGTGTGGTGCCTTTTGAAGGCAGTCCTTCTCAGAAGATTTTTTTTCTCTCGCTAAAAAATGCATGCTTCCCAGTTCTTTGATTCTTCGCTGCCACGTTGCCAAAAGCACAATCCTGAGGCCTTGCAGACACAGAATTTCTCCTCTCTGGAAGCAAAACCAGCTGCCAACAACAGTTGTATGATGATAAACACACAGCATTTGAAAGTGTACCTCAGACAAGTCCGTGTCCAACTGAACTTACTCTCTTCTGACAAACGAATGATGCCACTCATGACACCAATCAGCAACAAAAGAATCAACAGACAAAGCAAACACATCCTATGTTTAAGCACATGTCAGGGAAGAATCAGCTCATGGATTATATGTTGCGTACTCCCTCCTCCAAACCCCATTTTATAATGTTTGTGTGATGTGAAGCCACTGTGTGCCACACACTCCCATTTCCACCTCTCAGTTTGAAGGGTAATGACTGAGCTTGTGTAACAGCTTTACAAAGGCAAAATTGATGGTAGTGTCCTTTTCCCTTTGTTCGACTGCTACGAACTGGCAGAGGAAAACTGTAGTGTCCTGCTTTTATCTTAACATTTTATTTTTTTTAGTTTACGCCAAGCAAGTGTTGATAGGCAAATTAACAAAGAGAAACCCCCATGGTGCTCCGTAAGCGACATATCAAGAGCCAGACGAATGCATTGCCTGAACCCAATTTTTAAATGAATGAGAACAAGGGGCTTGAATGCCAAGTGAAAATAATTTGTTTTTGATAATTAAAAAAAAAGGAAAAACAGGAGAATTTGGGCATGAGGAAAAGCTGGTCTGTTGAAAACTCTGTCATTTAAATGTTTTTTGAAGGAGACCAATTTTCTGTGATCCCTGTCGTAAAAGAAAATAAATAAAAAGTAGGTGTCATTCTACTGGAAGAAGGGAGATAGAGACACAAGTCCTGCTTGTGGGTTTAGTACAATGGACATTGATTAATTGCAGACTTGATCAAAACTATGCCAAAATAATCATCAAATGGACTGTACATCAACCATAATAATGACTTGTTTTGTGCACTGGCAGGCCCAGACGTCGAGATTTTCCACACTGTTTTACTTGGGACCCTCTTGCACGTATCTGCAAACTGGAATAACGTCTTATGACAGTCACTAGAAAGTATTTATGCTGAATTCATTAAATTGATCTCATCGCTGAAAAGGTAGAAAGTCCATTTTATAAACTGTCAACAATAATACTCAGATTATAATTAGGTGCTATAAATTCTTCCATTTTTTGGAGAGGGGGAAAGAGTTGAAATCGAATCATTGGGTTTTTGATGTGGTTACTCATCTTGATGATTGAAGGCAGGATGTTCAGTGGGAGATAACAGTTGCAATTGTGTGAAACTAGGTGTGAGTGGAGCTGGAACATAACGGACAACAGAGGCAACACTTCCAAAACAGCACCTGCGTGGAAGTGCAGCCGGAGTGTCCTGCTGAGCAGTTAAACAAGTGATCATCCCCAGTTAATATGAACCATCTGGTCTCATCTGGAGCTTTTAGTCAATTGCAGGAAATAGCATCATGTATTGCACAGTTTGCTTCCTGGTGAGTAATTGGGAAACAGTACCAATAAGTGGTGAAACTAAAACCCCTATTATTCTAGATTATCAATCCTCAGCCGTCTGTTAATTAGTTCCTAGTTTGATTCAGTGAGATGGCAGACAAGGACAGAAAAATATGGACACAGTGAATTTCATAGAATATTAATAGAATTTTAAAACTTTAAAACTCTGGAGAGTGAACTGGATATTCTGTGTATCCTCTGTTCATGTGTGATTCATTTTTAAGGTTCACACTCTCGTTGAACAACTTAATTCAACAGGTACATTTTGAACGGTAAATATCAGACAAAAAAAATCTCTGTAGGAAGTATCAAACTTATTTCCTTTCATAAATCCATACTAGAAGTATTTTGTGTGTTTATTTTCATTCTTCTTAATCTAAAGTTATTGATCTAATATGAACTCTAATAGGAGATGCGGCTTGCCAGCACAAGGACAAACAAGTAGACTAACTAGACGAAGTAGACGATTTTTCATTTTATCTGCTACAATATTGTGAGGGCACACTGGGCACAATCAAAATCCCTTTTCCTTTAACTTTGAATGTTGGAGTAATTCATGAGGGGAATAAACAAATAGCTGTACTGATGAAAAATGGTCATGTCATTTTTTTTTAGGCCGCGAGGAGCATTTGGAAATATGGAAAGATAATCGTTGGTAGCTGATGATATTAAGGTTCTTGACCCAGGCAATTATTTTAAGAAAGGTGACAACATATAATAAAGAACTCATATGTCAGGATATTTAAGCTTATGTTTGTTTGATTTTAAAAAGTTCTTTGTTTCCAATAAATATTTTTCAAAAGTGACGAGTTTTATAGACCAGACAGTTGCACAGTTGAGTCAGTTGGTACTTGAGACAGAATGCAATATGCCGGCTCTAAACAAGAACACTTATGGAGCCCTTTTTTTAATGTTCAGTTACAGTTGCTCAGCTGGCAGGGGTTTGTTTTGCTATCCTCCCTCGGTGCCTTTCCAATGTTGTAATTATATGCAAATTATCCTTGCAGGGACTGAAAAGCTCAGGGTTTCATTAGTTTTGACAGGAGTTTTATTTTACAAAGCCTGTAAACCTCCTGCATCAATAAATGCATCACTACAGACACTTTTACACAGACATGTTTAGCCATGGTTTCAGCCAAAGCAGAGAAAGAGCTTGACCAATGTAATGTTCCTTTTTGTAGGCATTGCTGCAGTACCTAGGTGTCCTTACTCACTGTAATGGTTCAAAACACTTAAGTAGTGTAATTGTCCAGTTTGAGACAATATACCAATATACCATTCCAGTTCATGATGCCTGTCCTCATCCATCATCTGTTTCTATGGCTCCAATTGCTGCCGTTTGCACAGACATCATTCTAAAACCTATGCTTAAAAGACATTATTTTTAATTAAACTTCCTGTTTCCAGTAACGATCATCTCTCCCTGTGGATTCGTTGAAAATGTTGAAAACACTCCAGGCGAGGAGCATTCACAGCAAGGCTTAATGTGTCAAAGAATCTGCTGATTATTTCAGTGCCATTGATTACATATATACTTCATTTCCTTGGCTTTATTGAAGATCCCCACCGTCATCCCCGTAATGACCTACATTAGCTTCGACACAATCATTAATCCAGTAGACATAACATGTAGTTAACCATTTTGGTGGGTTAAATGATAAGATTTGCTGGCTGTGTTTCTTTTTTCATGACCATTTTGAAGAGCTAATGGAAATCGTGGACAGATATCTGAACAGGGGAGCATACAATTATCCAGTTGTGATTATTAGCAGGTAATCAGTACAATCAGAGGGCAGTATTTTAGTTTCTTACGTGCGTGTGCGTGCGTGCGTGCATGCGTGCGTGCGTGGGTGCGTGTGCGTCTGCGTGTTTGTGTGCATGTGTGTTTGTGTGTGATTGTGTGTTTGTGTCTGTGTGTGTGTCTGTATGTGCAAGTTTTGCAAGAAGTTGAAGACCTCAGTACAGCACAACCCTTCACAGAACTAACCATTACCCTTCAGTGTCCAGCTGATCTGACCACACAACCTCACACATTTTCACCGACAGAGTTGGGCAGGTCCCTTTGGTACAGGTGAAGCCCGATGTCAAAAGCCCCTGTGGAATGATTCATTTCACAGGCTTCTTCAATGAAGTAAGTTTTGTCCAGTAAAGCGCAATTGGTACTTCATTGCTGTTAAGGAAAAGTTCAAACTTTTCTATTCCTTCCAAAATAAAAGCCTTTTCTGAAATGTGAGTTTTGCAACTTGAATTTTTCAATCATCGAAAGTTTTGAAACTTTGATATGTTTACGTTTTGAGAACGTTCAGGTTGAACAGTAATCATTCAACCTCATTTGAAATAACTTTTGATAAATTATAGCTGATTCAATATTTACTATCATGGCGAATAAAGGAGGCTGTTTATAGACTTAATTGGTGAGATATAGAATAAAGGAAGTATTATTTATATCACAGTTTGTTTTACAGACACAACTCCAATCACCTCTGGCCATTGTATCTATCCACGTTTTTACATGCAACCAGGCAACCAAACAAAAGAGGACAAGGGGCAACTTCCTCTTGGTTCAGCTGCCCTATCTTAAACTGAATAACTCACTATCAAACCTGCATTCAGTTTCATGATGCTTCTTGAACAAGCTTTCCTGCTTGCATTTGTGCATTATTGTATGAATAAGTGTTCTGTGAGGAGGTAATGTCTGCACCCTGGGGTGGTCTTGTAAAGTGGCTTCATAAACCCTTGTTAGACTGCAATTATACACAGTTGTTATCAGATGTAATGGCTTCCCATGTCAGAGCAGATCCACAACCATTCACACTGCTGGCATGTGAAAAAAGGGTGAAATATTGAATACAATTCATTCACACTACAGTGACTCCTTACAGCTGGGAAAACAGCGGAAATGTGAGACTGAAGCGTCCTCATGGATCTTTTCAGCTACGCTGTATCAATTCCTGAGTGCAAAGTGGTATCAGAAGACATTGTGATTCATACCTGGTTAACTGTGAATAAAATTGGAAATCATACTGTCAACATGAAAATAGACTGAACAAGACTTCGTCTGTATTATGTCACCCCAGAGAAGAAAAAGGCTCTCTGAGCTGCCAGATTCGGAGAAGGAAGGTAACAAAACATGTCTTTTGGGGTTGAAGGGTGATCAGTGCTTTCATTAATGATTCAAAATATAAGAACAGACCAGTGTCAATGTAAGAAGATTTATCCTACATGCTCAATCTGTAACTATATATGAAACGGGTGTTGACGGCATACCACTAAAAATTACTGATGTTAGTAATGGCATTATTAAAAACGAATCTTTTTTTTTTAAATTTTTGTATCACCTGTGTCGTGATGGATTACAAATTTCATAGGGTCTGTAAGAGAGGGTAGGATTTTTTTTTTTAATGACAATGAATCACCAGTAGAATGGTTACACCTTGCTAAATAGGCGGCAAGCTTATAGGCTTATTGGTGAGATCGGTTCCTTTCATTGTTGAAGGGAAAAGATTGCAGACTTCAAATGTATAAGAACCAGTTCTAAAGTGCTCTACTGAATAAATGCCTCCCACAATTGCTACTGTGACAGCTAATGACGATTTGATAGGCGAATTGAGTATTTGTTCGTCGTAAATTAATATATTTTGAATAAATAATCGAAAATATGTGAAGAAAATAAGAGGTATTTTAATTAAGCAGATCATACATACAGAACACAAACATAACTTTTTTTGGAATACAGGAGATGAAAAATGTCATATATTTGGAGGATTTGTTTGACAAGGATTAAGGCTTCTCAGCTTGCTCTGGAATTAGCTAAATATTCAGACGGGAATATCCAAAGGTCAATTGCACAAAGTCCATTGAGTAACTTCACTGTACACAGATCATGTTCAAGGAGACTATATGTTAATGTAACATTTAAGCGGCTGGGATCTATATCAGTGGGGGTTGACAGCACCAGACGCAGTTATGAAATGTGCTTGTGCTTGGAGCTTTTGGTCCTGATGGGCTACAGCCTCCTTAGGCAATTTGGGTACGTTGTTACCGCAGTATCAAACCTGCGATGAGATATAGGTCTCTCACCTTACAGAAACTGGTCAGTATAACAACACAGGTTCTGATGCTATTTCACTACAAAAAGTTGGTTATGTTGCACAGAGCTCTGAGGCAAAAGCAAGATAATTCCAAACTTAAAGAATTTTTTGTTTGTTTATTTCAACCCACCCTTCTTGGAGTCCTTAGAGGGGCTGCTAGAGAGCGCTCCTTCTGGGGACTACCTCGGTCTACTGGGAGACTTCAACGCTCACGTGAGGGACACCCACGTCCCGATGAAGAAAGGGGACATTGAGTCCGAATGGGCCATGTTCTGTGCTTCCATTGTCGAGGCAGCAGACCAGAGTTGTGGCCGTAAGGCGGTCGACACCTGTCGGGGCGGCAACCCTGGAACCCGCTGGTGGACCCCAGCGGTGAGGGATGCTGTCAAGCTGAAGAAGGAGTCCTATCGGGCCTTTTTGGCTTGCGGGACTCCGGAGGCAGCTGAAGAGGGTCCGCCGGGTCATTGAATCTCGGATTCAGGAGGAATAGTGTGCTTTTCGTCCTTGTCGTGGAACGGTGAACCAGCTCTATACCCTCAGCAGGGTTCTCGAGGGGGCATGGGAGTTTGCCCAACCAGTCTACATGTGTTTTGTGGAGTTGGAGAAGGCATTCGACCGTGTCCCGTAGGCAGTCCTGTTGGGGGTGGTCTGGGAGTATGGGGTACCGACCCCCGTTATACGGGCTGTTCGGTCCCTGTATGCTCGGAGTCAGAGCTTGGTCCGCATTGCCGGTTGTAAGTCGGACTTGTTTCCAGTGAGAGTTGGACTCTGCCAGGGCTGCCCTTTTGTCATCGATTCTGTTCATAATTTTTATGGACAGAATTTCTAGGTGCAGCCAGCCAAGGCGTCGAAGGGATCTGGTTTGGTGGCCACAGGATCAAGTCTCTGCTTTTTGCGGATGATGTGGTCCTGTTGGCTCCATCAAGCCATGATCTCCAGCTCTCACTAGAGCGGTTCGCAGCCGAATGTGAAGCGGCCAGGATGAGGATCAGCACCTCCAAATCTGAGACCATGGTGCTCAACCGGAAACGGGTGGAGTGCCCACTCCGGGTCGGGGAAGAGGTCCTGCCCCAAGTGGAGGAGTTCAAGTATCTCGGGGTCTTATTCATGAGTGAGGGAAGGATGGAGAGGGAGATCGACAGGTGGATCGGTGCAGCATCTGCAGTGATGCGTCTCTGTACTGGTCTGTCGTGGTGAAGAAGGAGCTGAGCCACAAGGCGAAGCTCTCAATTTACTAGTCGGTCTCCGTTCCTATCCTCACCTATGGTCACGAACTATGGGTAGTGACCGAAAGAACAAGATCGCGAATACAAGTGGCAAAAATGAGTTTTCTCCGCAGGGTGGCCGGACTCTCCCTTAGAGATAGGGTTAGAAGTTCGGCCATCAGGGAGTAACTCGGAGTAGAGCCGCTGCTCCTCCGCATAGAGAGGAGTCAGATGAGGTGGCTCAGGCATCTCGTCACCTCCCGGGGGAGGAATTCCGGGCACGTCCATCTGGGAGAAGACCAAGGGGAAGACCAAGGACACCCTGGAGAGACTATGTCTCTAGGCTGGCCTGGGAACGCCTTGGGGTCCCCCAAGAAGAGCTGGACCATGTGGCTGGGGAGAGGGAAGTCTGGGCCTCCCTGCTCCGGCTGCTGCCCTCGTGACCCGACCACAGATGTGTGGTTGAAGATGGATGGATGGATGGATGGATGTTTCAATTGGAAATGAGGATCTAGCCCTCAAACAATCAAATATTGAAACACAATGTAAATGGAAAATAAAAATTTCTCAGATTTAAAAATGTTAAATGGGGGTTAGCGGTTAGCACTTCTACCTCACAGCACTAAGTACCCTGGTTCGATTCTCACAGGGAGTCTTTCTGTGTGGAGTTTGCACGTTCTCCTCGTGAGTGAGCTGGTTTCTCCAGGATTCTCTGGTTTCCTCCAACAGGCCAAAAAAATGGAGAAGATGAATTGAAAAAAAGGTTGGAGGTGTGTGTGTGTGTGTGTGTGTGTGTGTGTGTGTGTGTGTGTGTGTGTGTGTGTGTGTGTGTGTGTGTGTGTGTGTGTGTGTGTGTGTCTGTGTGT